>ML435804.1:0-98827 GCA_005239525.1 Nicotiana knightiana
AACCCTCGATTTTGGGTCTTTTATGATTCTGCCCAGTTCTTCTTCAGTGCGATTGCGGACCCCTAGTCGCGATCGCGGAGTGTAACAAACACACGCCTAAAATTTCCTCTACGCGAACGCAGGGATTTGTTCGCGAACGCAGCCCTCAACCTACACAGACCTACGCAATCACGGTTGGCCTCATGCAACCGCGTAAAGATACGCTCAAACACCTACTGCCTAAATTCTTCTACGCGAAAGCAACGGTGCCCACGCGAACGCAGTGGCTAAGCTGCGCTACCTATGCGATCGCGAACCTCTTTATGTGATCGTAGAGAACAAAAATCCTTCCTATCTCCACCTACTTTACATGATCATGGATTCTCTCACGCGATCACAATGAAGAAAAAATTGTCACAATAACACCAGAAAATCAGCAAAATACACAAGGCTAAAAATGCCCGTTTGAGCACCCGAAACACACCTGAGGCCCTCGGGACCTCAACCAAACTTACCAACCAGTCCTAATACATCATTCAAACTTATTCGAGTTTTCAAAACACGTCCCATACCATCAAAATCACCAATTATGCATGGATTCGAGTCTAAGAACTTATGAAATTCCAAAATCCACAATCGATGCCGAAATACGTCAAAACTGGTCCGAATAACCTCAAATTTTACACACAGGTCATAAATGACACCACAAACCTACAACCACTCTCGGAATTCCATTCCGAGCCCGATATCAAAATTTCATCTATCGGCTGAAATCGCCAAAATTCTAATTTTTGCTAATTCAAGCCTAAATCTACTACAGACCTCGAGAACACATTCCTAACACGCTCGTAACTCCCAAATCACCCAACAGATCTAACGTAGCCGACGGAATTCCATTCCGGATCCGTCTTCACACAGTTCCAACTACGGTCTGATTTCTAAAGCTTAAACTCATATATAGGGACTATGTGTCCAAAAACTCTCCAAATTTTGCAACTAATCATTCCGGCGAGTCCCATAAGTAGATATAAAAGTGGGGAAGGCAGTTATTAAGGGATCTAGACGCCAACTCTCAAAATGACCGACCGGGTCGTTACACTAAGGTTTTTTTCTCTGTCTTACTGAGCCACTTTGCATTCCAATTATTTAATTTGGACCTCATTCTATCTATAAGGAAATGGTTATCTTTTTCTTTTGGCTTGTTAGGAGTTATTGGGAACCCTAAGTACATTCTGAATGAGTGGCTAATCTTAATATTGAAGAAGGTTGTGAGGTTGTTTTTAATATGTGGATGGAAATTTTTTTAAACCAATATTATTGACTTGTTTGTATTGATGTTATGTCCTGACATGGTGCAAAAGTTATCCAAGCATTTTTGGATGGTAAGCATTGTTTTATTATTCTTGCCCCATTAGGGTTACACCATCTGCGAAAAAAAGGTGATTTTTTTGTCAACCGTCCATTGAATACCTTATTGAAATAGAGCCATCTTGTTAAGAGATTGTTCCAAGTGTGTGAGCTTGACTTTTTAATACCTTTGTCACAGTATTTGTTGGTCAAGATTTTTTCTCATAGGGAAGATGGGTTATTAAGAGCTCTCCAAGATATGCTGGTTGATATGGCAATATTTTTTTACTTAGCTTTCCTGATGCCAAGGCCTCCAAGCTCCTTAGGTCTGGTAATAGTATCCCAATTAATAAGATGCATTTTTATTTTTTTCATCGAGCTACCCCATATAAAATATCTTCGAATTTTATCTATGGTGTTAAGATTTTTTGTGGGGAGAAGGAATAATTACATTATATGGTTTGGGAGAGTATTGAGAGTGGAGGAAGCTAAGGTGTTTTTCCCTGTCTTACTGAGCCACTTTGCATTCCAATTATTTAATTTGGGCCTTATTCTATCTATAAGTAAATGGTAATCTTTTGCTTTTGGCTTGTTAGGAGTTATTGGGAAACCTAAGAACATTCCAAATGAGTGGCTAATCTTAATATCGAAGAAGTTGGTGAGGTTGTTTTTAATATGTGAATGGCAATTTTTTAAGCCAATATTATTGACTTATTTTTATTGATGTTATGTCTTGACATAGTGCAAAATTTATCCAAGCATTGTTGGATGGTAAGCATTGTTTTATTATTTGCCTGCCCCATTAGGGTTAGGCCATTTGCAGAAAAAATGTGGAATTTTTGTGAACCGTCCATCGAATACCTTATTGAAATGGAGCCATCCTGTTAAGAAAATGTTGCAAGTGTGTGATCTTGACTTTTTAATACCGTTGTTACAATATTTGTTGGTCAAGATTTTTTCTCATAGGGCAGATGAGTTATTAAGAGCTCTCCAAGATAGGCTGCTTAATATGGCAATATTTTTTACTTAGCTTTCCTGATGCCAAGGCCTCCAAGATCCTTAGGTCTAGGAATAGTATCCCAATTAAAAAGATGCATTTTCCTTTTTCCGTCGTGCTACCCCATATAAAATCTCTTTGACTTTTATCTATGGTGTTAAGATTTTTGTGGGGAGAAGGGATAATTATATTATATGGTTTGGGAGAGTGTTGAGAGTGGAGGAGGCTAAGGTGCTTCTCCCTGTCTTACTGATCCACTTTGCATTCCAATTATTTAATTTGGACCTTATTCTATCTATAAGAAAATGGTAATCTCTTGCTTTTGGCTTGTTAGAAGTTAGTGGGAAACCTAAGTACATTCCGAACGAGTGGATAATCTTATTATCGAAGAAGTTTGTGAAGTTATTTTTAATATGTGGATGGCAATTTTTTTAAACCAATAATATTGACTTGTTTTTATTGATGCTATGTCCTGACATAGTGCATAAGTTATCCAAGCTTTGTTGAATGGTAAGCATTGTTTTATTATTTGACTGCCCCATTAGGGGTAGGTCATCTGCAAAAAAAAAGATGGGATAAATGAAGGACCATTCTAATTTGTCGAAAGATTTTTCTAGATCAATTTTAAGAACAACACTGGTTTTCCCTTTGACGTGTTTAACTTCCTAATGATTTCCTGAACGATAACAGCGTTATCACTAGCCAGCCTATTTTTTAAAGAAGCTAGCATGTTTTTGGCTAATAAGAAGATTTAGGAAGGACTTGATATGATTTGTAATTATTTTAGTAATAATTTTGTATATGGTATTGCAAAGACTTATAGGTCTAAAGTTTTTTAGATTATTTGCATTATCAATTTTGGGGATTAGACATAAATAAATATCATTTATGTTTGGGGGATTTTTTTGTTTGAAAGACATTTTGGTAAAGGTTAATAACTTTGTTGCCCACTATGTGCCAATATTATTTTTAAAATAAGGGGTATAGCCCATCCGGCTCTGGAACTTTGTATGGCTTGAAAGAGAAAACAACCTTCCTAATTTCATGATTTCTAAGAGATTTATCAAGGCTTGAAAGATCAATAGTATAGAAATTCGGGGTATCATCTTTAATGTATGACCAGTTTGAGTTGTCGTGGGATGTTGTGAAGAGATTTGTAAAATAATTTATTGTGTGAGTCATTATGACATTTTGATCATCCAACCAGTTTCTGTTATCATCTTTGAAGTAGACAATGTTATTTCTCCTTCTTCTATTAGTAGCCTTGATATGGAAGAATCTAGTATTCTCTCACCATCATTAAGTCAATTTATTATTGATCTTAGTTTCCAGTAGTCCTCTTCAAGTTTGAATATATCAATATATTCTACAATTAGTGACTCCTCAAGGTTACAAAGGAAACTACTAGACAGATACTTAGGAAAATTTTGGATACCCTCTAATCGGTTTAGGATTTTCCTTTTTTTTTCGAGGATGCTACAAAAGGTGTTTCTTTTCCAGTTTAGGGCTGTATTTTTTAAAAAAAATATTCCCTCAATAAGGTCTCTATCATTCCAACTATTATGGACAATATTAATAAAGTCCGGATTAGAGCACCGTATAGTTTCCATTCTAAAAAGTTTCTCAAAATTATTGCTCATCTTATACCTAAGGGATATGAGGATAGGGTTATGGTCTGAGTGAGTTTTTGGAAGATGTGTTATGTTCATATTTGGGTAATTCTCTAACAATTCCACATTCGAGTAGACCCTATCCAGTCTTTCCATTATCAACCCATTTTTTCTTTTTTGATGGTTTGACCAAATGTATTTACACCATTTGAAACCCAAGTCAACTAGGTTGCAATGGTTTAAACAATTAATTAAAGAATTTTCCCTATTGATTGATAGCTCTACCTCCAAATTCATCCATGGGATTTATAACTTCATGAAAATCCCCCTACCAACCATGGGCCCTTATATCTATTGAAAATATTTCTCAAATTATTCCATAGAATATTCCTATCCAAAATATTAGTACTAGCATATAAAGAACTAAAAATCCAAGGGATTTGTTTAGATCTTACCTTGATCATAGCATGGATTTCCTGGCCACTCCTTGTGAAGTTGTTCACTGTTACCATATTGTGATTCCACAAGATCACAAGGTCATCGCTTGACCTATGGCTGGCACTTCGATTATTTCAGTGAAGTCAAAGTCTTCCAAGATAGAGGTGTGGCTTGCCATTTCTGTTTATAACAGAGCAATCATGCAAGGTCTGTGGGTATCCATTAGCTCCCTAAAATTTCTTCTAAAGTTATCATTGTTTGCACCCTTCACGTTCCATATAATGAAGTTAGTTGCTTGATTCATCATTTGGGGGTTGGTTTGTTGGTTGTTGTTTAGAATGTCCCTCGCTAGAGGTCCATTGGTACTTCTTAGTGATAGTACTAGGATTACCACGTTCTTCCCACCGTCAGATACTGAGAAGGCCTTATGTCTAGTGAGCACTTGTACAGTGTCATTGGACAACTGAATATACACTTCTTGTCTAGTCTCTCCTTGAATATTAATATTTTTACCTTGTTGAGGCTTGAAAAATACACTGATGGCTCCCCTAGGTGAGGTAAGATATTTCTTCTTCTTGTTGCTCTTCCTGATTTTCCATTTTTGCACTTGGTGGTTGACCCTCCATTGGGACATCATTGTGGTTATGCGCCATTTGGTGTACTTCCATCTGTTGAGATATCCATTGAGTGAATATTGGGTTCATGAGGGTCAGTTCCTCCAGTGCAAAGAAAGGTAGATTTAGTGGTACATTTGTGGGATGTGGTTGTTGGAGTTGGTTGGTATGTACCACATATGATGCATATTTTGTATCAAGTTCTGGCTCATTAATGGAGCCAGCAGTTGCAATATTTTGTTTATTCACATTTAGTTTATATAATTGCTCATTGTTAAGTTCATCCCCTCCGTGATGTGTTGAGATACGTAGTGAGAATTTTAGATGATTAAAATGGACTTTTGGCCATTGATCTCCAGGTTGAAGGAGATGGCATGTCCCATGATTCCCAGCTCCACCCATGACTGGGGTTGGTGGTTTGATAGGTTTGTTGGTTAGGCATAGATTACTGGATTTTGAGGGAATTGGGGAAGGAGAGGTGGGAGATTGTTCATGTTTTGGTTGCGATAGACTCGATACAATTGGATCAATATATACTTCCTTCTTAATGTTATTGTGTGATGACCCAAAAGGTCATCTTGTGTAATTTAGCAGAAACTGTGTTTCGAGGCCCCGGAAGCCTTCATTAATCTCACCTTGTTGTGCGTGCACAGCCTGAGCGTGTAGCCGGGAAGTCTTTATGTGAAAATGTGTTGAACTATTGAATTTATGATAATTAATGGAATAAAGTTGACTTTGGTCAACATTTTTGGTAAACGGACCCGGACCCATAATTTGACGGTCCCTGAGGGTCCGTAGGAAAATATGGGACCTGGGTGTATGCCCGGAATCATATTCCGAGGTCCCAAGCCCGAGAAATGAATTTTTAAAGAAAACTGTTTTCTGAAAATAAGAAAGACTTTTGAAAATGAACTTTGAGGTGAAATCTACGTTACCGGGCCCGTATTATGGTCCCGGAGCCCGGAACAGGTTTAATATATGTTATGCGAGTTATCTGTGAAATTTGGTGTAAAAGGGACTTGAAATGACGTGGTTCGGATCTAAATTGGAGTGTTTGAGCTTTATGAAGTTTTAAGAAAATTCTATGAGTTTTGAGGTTTAATTCCTTGTTTTGATATTATTTTAGTGGCTTAATTAGTCAAATAAGTTCGTAGGATGATTTTGGAAGTCGTGTGTACATTTGGTGTCATTCCGAGTTGTATAGGTCAGTTCGGCACGTTGTTAGCGAAGTCTAGAAAACTTAAAGTTCCTAAGTTTGGTTCTTGTGGTTTGGGGGTGTGATTTTGAGTTTTAGTGTTGTTTGGGTGTTCCGAAGGCTCGACCGAGTTCATGTTATGATTTGGGACTCGTTGGCATATTTGGACTAGGGCTCGGGTGGGCCCAGGTGCCTTCCGTGCACTTAACGGGACTAAAAACCAGCAAACATAGCTGTTGGTGCACCTATTCTGGTGTGACCGCAGGTGCGGTTGCCCATTCGCAGGTGCGGGACCGATCCTGCGGTCCCCAACATCGCAGGTGTGATTACCCAATGGCCTGGCCAATTATCGCAGGTGCGAAAAATATTCCGCAGGAGCGGAGCTGCAGGTGCGGTCTCCACTCCGCAGGCGCGGGCCCAGGCTCCCCATCCCATTTCCGCAGGTGCGGGACCGCTCCTACGGTCCCCGAGCCGCAGGTGTGGAATCACTGTGCAGGCAGTGTGTTTTATATACGGGTTTCAAACCCATTTTTCCATTTCTTTCTTCTTCCTTGGGCGATTTTCCTCCATTGTTAAGGGCTAATGACCTGGTCTTCTAAGGTAAGTGAACTCTACTAAAAAATTAGCTTCATGCATGGATTCTAGCTTAATTAACTACATAAATTAGTGCAAAAATCAAGAATTTGGGTAATAACCTAGAACTTGTAACCATTTGAGAATTTTCTGTGAATTGAACATGAAATCAAGTAAGAATCGTATATTAATGATACTTATGCTTTGGGTGAGTGTCTCCTTCGAGAATTATTGGAATCCGAGCGAGCGGGCCTGGGGTCGAATTTTGGTATTTTTGAAATAATGCTAAGAAATGGATAATTAGGCTATGGGATCGATTTTTTTTGAGTCATTATTGATATACTTAAGTTAATTATGTCTAGATATTGTTGTTCCGGAGTTGAATTCAAAAGGAAAGGTGGTGTTAGAGGCTTGATTGCTATTTTTGGACCCGAGGTAAGTGTCTTGCCTAACTTTGGTGAGGGAATAGGTATCGTATGCTATGTGCTAAGTGTTTATCATGTGCAATGCATAGGTGAGGTGACGAGTACATATGCATTGTGTGTCAAGCATGCCCCTGAGTCCATTTTTGATGAAATTCTTGTCCTTACTTCCACATCTATTGTATTATGATTTTATCTCTACTTGGAAGTTGATTGTTGTTGAAAATACTCGTTGATGAAATTGTGATGTAATGGTCCTATTGAGGACCCAACTGTAAAGGATATACTTGAAAAGGTTAGTTATAGTTGAGACCCTTTCCGGGAAATTTGTTATGATAATGACTGATATTTTCCCATTGCCGGGTGATCATGATTAGTGATTCCACTATGCTGCATTCCTTGCCATTTTGATAATTGTCATTGCATTGGTGAAGAAGAGTGTAAAGCACGAAGGGTGATGTCGTGCCATGATTTACATTGATTAAATCATAATTTGCATACTGAGAAAGAGAGTAAAAGCACGAAGGGTGATGTCGTGCCATGATTTACATTGATTACATCATAATTTGCACAGTGAGGAAGAGAGTAAAAGAACGAAGGGTGATGCCGTGCTGATTGATTACTATTTATGCACGAGGGGACATTTCGTGCCATATTTTATATTGTTATGCACGAGGGGACATTTTGTGCCATATTTTATATTGTTATGCACGAGGGGACATTCCATGCCGTGATTATGATGTTTTATGCACGAGGGGACATTCCATGCCATATTTTATATTGTTATGCACGAGGGGACATGTCGTGCCATTTCTTTTCACTGTTTAATTTGTGTTTTCAATCTCCATTATATTTCCGGATATTTTAGACATTCATTTTCTTTTCTGTCATTTCAGTATTTGCTATCCCTTACCCCCAGTATGTTCTTCCCCGTAATTGTATTCTTGTTTAGTTTCTACTAAACTATAGAACTGCACAGGTACAATTTGTTGTCGTGTCCTAGCCTCGTCACTACTTCGGTCGAGGTTAGGCTCGGCACTTACTCAGTACATGGGGTCAGTTATATTGATGCTAAACTGCACATCTTATTGTTGTGCAGATCCTGCACTCGGACCCAGTGGACAGCGTTGAGGGAGTCTCCTTCAGTCCACCCCAGAGGCTTCAAGGTATACCCACTGGCGTTCGTGGGCCTTGGCGTCTCTCCTATCCCTAGCTCTTCATTTTTGTCTTGTGTTTCCTCTAGTTTTCAGAGACAGTCTTGTATTTCCTTTCGAACTTTGTATTTAGCACTCCTATAGACAGTTCGTGAGTTTGTGACTCCAGGTTTTGGGGGTATTATTGCGACGTTGTATTATGTTGTCTTTACTTAGCTTTGAAACTTTATCTATTTTCGATGTTAAATGGTGAACTGTTTTTAGCCTATTCTGTTAATTCGGTGTTATCATGTTAGTTTAACTGTACATGTTGGCTTGTCTAGCGGTTTCAACGTTAGACGCCATCACGGCCCGAAAGTGGGATTTCGGGTCGTGACATATTGGAATCCTTAGCATTTTAGAAGATCTTTCTTTATAGCAAGAGTGTTAGGGAGAGGAACGGATGTAGAGGTAGTAATGATTTGGTCTATTTGCATGGATTTTGAAGGGTCTTGCGTAAAGGATTTATCAAGATCTTGCATAGATATTGTCATATCCACTTGTCTTTCCCCATTTTCCATGTGTTCCTTTTTTAGTTGGTTAGTAATAGAGGTTTTTGCATGTTGGTGGTCTAGGGTTAATCCGTTGGCATTCTTGTAGGTTTATTTTTTTTATCATTGTCATTAGTGATTATTATTGGTAGGATTTATGTCAATATTGAGATTTTGGTTAATGAAGACTATTTGATTGTCATTAGTATTGCATGTACGATTTGCCATGTTTTTGCCACATGTTTGTTTCTAGTTTTGAGAGTCATGCAAAAGGCTAGTGGTTTTTGGGTAAGTAGTCTTATTTCCTAAAACCATGAGCTCTTCTTCAAGTAGAGCAAATTTGTTGGTAGGATTTTTGGCAGTATTAGCACTTAGGGAGGCAATGTAATTTGTTGGGTTTAAGTTAGGAGATTGTGCATGATTATTGGTAGGCATAACTGCATCTGCTAAGTATTGCTTATTGACATACTTTAGATGCTGAGTATTAATGTACTTACTCGTTGATGCATCATAAATTCGAATATTTATACCTGGGGCTTTTGGAGTTCCTGACATTGCTTTGGACTGGTTATGTTCTCTGCTTGTGCCTTCTTGGGAAAAGAAACCGCCTTCCACTCCTGATCTCTTTCTTGTTCAACTTCTAACGGGCATGGAATTGTGTGCTCTCCCTTTGCTTGGATTGGTTGAAGTAATAGGGACATTGAGTTGTTACATGTCCTAGTCTTCCACGGCATTTGCATAGTATATTTTCTCCTTCGTATAGGATTTTTTGCTTGTGTAGTCCTACTAGAATGTGTATTGGAATTGGTTGTTCTAGTGGTATTTCAACACATAATCTGGCGTATCTTCCCTGTAGGGAGGCTGATGTACAGGCGTCCACCTTTAATAGTTTCCAATAATGTTGCCAATTTTTCTTAGGATGATCCCATCGTAAAATACAGTAGGTAGTTATGGTAATCTTACCCACACCGCTGTATAACATTGTCGGGATTGTTAAGACATAAAATTTGGTATCCATTTTTGAACTGTGAGGAAGAAACCATTTACGAACCAGGGGACATTTTGAAGCACCTTTGACATATTTTCCTCTTTGACAAATTTTACAGTGTAATAGTCTTCACCAAGATCAATGAGAGAAAAATTTTCTATAGGTCTCCATAAGTCTTGGATCTTCTTCTTTAGGTAGTGGTGCATCACTCGTCATAAGCTTTATGATGACAGAGTATTTCCAAGGTTCGTAAATACGCTGTCTATCAACGTCCGCTAAGAATATTTGCTTTAAATCCTTTGACGAGTTACCTTCCACTCTAGCCTCTTCTTTTGGGAATTGTATGTCCATAGGAGAGGATGTGGTTTCATTTTGTGGGTTGGTGGAGAAAACTTCATCTTGTAGGAGTTATTCCATGTAGGAGGGATTTGGGAAGTTTGGTTGCATGATTATATCTGGGGGTTTTAGTGGAATATTTTTTGGTATGTTTTCTTCTCCGTTGGTTTCCATCAGATTGTAAATTTGATTGAAGATGAAACGGTTGGAATTCTAGTGAGAAAAAGCTTTAATTTTTTCACAATATTAATTCTATCCTCTGTGCTGGCAAAGAACATAATGATATTTCATTTGGACTAATAACTAAATTTATTTGACTAATTAAATTCTTTAATTTAATTATCAAATAATAAAATAATTAATCCTTTAGCAAAAATCAGAACACTCGTTAGTGTGCGACCCCACAGGTTCAATACAAAGTCGGTAGTAAATTAATCATTTCAATATACTAATCAAGGGTGGCGTCTAGCAACACTCCTTAATGACCATATAGAATGAAGTATACAATTTACTCTAAAAACCAATAGAAGAATAAGGTAATATTTCCTTCTGTCCCAATAGCTCTGAGTCACCCTAGGATATGGTTCAACTATCAAATCCTAATAGGCGACCAACTATGTGCTCATTCAAGTATAATCGACCATTTAATAACCTAAGAAACTATTTTCTTCTTTCACTCAATTGCACTGGCCAGGGTCTTAATTTGGTCGTTTATAATTCATGACAACATGGAGCTTAAACTCATTACCAAAAGTTGACAGATTCCATCTTGATCAATCACTAATTCTACAAGTATTTAGTCATAATCAATATCCTTTCAACTATCGCCCTAGGGCCATATGTGTCAAGTATGAAAGCACAATAAATAACTTGTCAATTACTATGACGATCTCAGGTCAAAGGAAAATCTTACATCACATTCTTCAAGAGAATATCCTATTGACAATTTATGATAATTCTAACCATTAGGAATCATCCAATTAGTTGGTTCAATGATCATATCTCTATATGCATCATCTATCTATGCGATTTAGTTAATGAGATCAACTAATCTTTATTCCATAAAGGCAATCACATAAATATTGATCTTGCTAAAATACAATGATTATCAAGGGGCTCTAATGGAGGAAGGTTCTAGAAGCAATTGTGAGAGAGATTCGGTGAATTGAGAAATGCTCAAGCCACTGTTCCATTGAGCTCTTCTGTATTGTTATATACAAGAATCTAAGAAGAAGAAGATTAGTAAAAGTATAAAAAGACTATTCTACCCTTAACTTATATTAACAACCATAACTACCATTAGCTGCCTAACTAACAAGTCATATGTGATCATACACGTGACATTACAATATGCCCCCTCAAGCTGGAGGGTGCAAAACATTGAACACTCCAAGCTTGCTAAGCAAATGAACATGTTGAGCTGTCCCCAAAGCTTTAGTTAGCAAATCCGCATGTTGCTCCTTAGTGTTGACATGCACTGCCTTGACTTTTCCTTCCTTGATCTTGTCTCGAATAAAATGACAATCAATCTCTATGTGCCTAATTCTTTCATGAAGCATAGGATTTGCTGCAAGTTAAACTGTTGATTTACTATCACTGAGAATTGTGACTGGCTGAATTATGCTTACACCCAACTCCTTGAATAAACCAAGTAACCATGTTACTTCAGCAATGTTGGCTACCATACTCATGTACTCTGCCTCAATTGAACTTCTAGAGACAGTCTGTTGTTTCTTTGACTTTCAAGAGATCATTGAATCTCCAAACTTGATGACATATCCAGTAACAGATATCCTAGTATTCAGACATACAGCCCAGTCAGAGACACACCAACAGGTGACAGTCTCTGCACAGTCAGACCTCATCAAGATCCCTTGTCCAGGGGAAATTTTCAAGTATCTTACAACCCTTAAGGCAGCATCCCAGTTAGACCTTTTTGGTGCTTGCATAAATTGACTCAATGCCTGCACTGCATAAGTGATGTCTGGCCTGGTAATGGTGACATATAAAACCCTTCCCACTAACCTTTGATAGGCCCTAACATTTTGCATAGGTGGATCCCCTGTGACTCCATTTGCTTGATCATACTCTATTGTTGTCAACTTGGAATTCACTTCCAATAGTGTGCTTGCAGGTTTAGCTCCACTCAGCCCCATTTATGAGATTAATTCTAGTATGTATTTCCTTTGATTCAGAAACACTCCACCTTTAGACCTCAAAACCTCAATACCTAAAAGTATTTAAGTTCTCCTAGATCTTTCACCTTAAAATTCTGATGTAGAATATCCTTAGCTTTCTTCATCAGTGTTGTTACTTCCTCTAATGAGGAGATCATCGACATACACTAATTATCACTATCCCCTCTTGACTTCTCAATGTAAAGGGTGAGTAGTCATGATGGCTCTGTTTGAACCCTGCTCTAAGTATAGCTTCAGTCAGCTTGATATTCCACTGTCGAGAGGCCTGCTTAAGTCCATATGAGTACTTGAGAAATTTGCACACAACCTGCTCTCCTTGCCGTCTGAACCCCTTAGGAAACTCCATGTACACTTCTTCATTTAGGTCTCCTTGTAATAATGAATTATAAACATCCATCTAAAATAGATTCCAACCTCTTGATGTTGCTACTGAAATGACAGATCTCACTGTGACCATTTTTGCCACTGGTGAGAATGTGTCATGATAGACCAAACCTTCCCTTTGGCTATATCCTTTTGAAACTAACCTTGCCTTAAATCTTTCCACTTCTCCATTTGCCTTGAACTTGATTTTGTACACCCATTTGGATCAAACAGTGTTCTTGCCTTCTGGTAAGTTTACCATTTCCCATGTTTTGTTATCTTCTAATGCCTTTATTTCTTGCTTTATAGATTCTATCCACATGTTGTCCTTCATTGCTTCTTTGAGTGTCTGTGGTTCTGTTAGTTGAGAGAACTTAGCCAATTAGCATTGGTAACTTGTAGTAGAATGATCACAGGTCAGGTGGTTTGAAATAGGATAGGTGCAGTTGGTTGTCTTCTTTGTTATGACATAATCCTTCATCCATATTGGTTCCTTAACTTGTCTTGTAGACTTTCTGTCTGGTCTTGAAATTTCCTTATCTTTATCTTCCTGCCTGCTGACTGAGATTTCTGCACCTCCTTGATGTTCATCACTTTGTGTACCTACATGAACAATATCTATATTCTGCACATTCTAAGAAGTTTCCTGCATGTCATCACTGTTTATCTCTTGCTGGACTAGTAGATTCTCTTGCAGACCACTCTGCCTATTATCTTGTAGACCCATATCTTCTGTTGTTGAGGTTGATACATTTCCATCATATATGTTTCCACCTGGTTGTGTGTGTAGAGGTGAGAATTGTAGTGTTCCTTGCTCCATGTACTCTTGTGCATCATCTGATTTGTTTCCATCTTTCTTAGAAAATGGAAACTCTAATTCCTTGAATATAACATCTGTACTTGTAAAAATGCTTTGTGGCTAAATCAAGCAGAATATAACCCTTTTGTGTCTCAAAATAGACCATGAGAATGGCTGCTTTGGCCATCTATGCAAACTTGTTTGTCTTGATTAAATTTGTTGCATAACACAAGCAACCCATAGTTCTCAGATGTGTAATATTAGCATTCTTGTGGTGCAACAACTCATATGGAGTTTTTCCCCCTAGAACACTTGATGGTAACCTATTAGTCAGGTATACTGGTGTCTTAACACATATCCCCCAATATCTGATTGGAATTGCTCCTTGAAACTTTAAAGCACTTGCAGTGTCAAATATATATATGTGCCTACTTTCCACTATGTCATTCTGCTGTGGAGTGTAAGGGCAGCTGCTCTGGTGAATTATACCAAAACCTGTTAATAGATCAGAAAATTGTGCATTAAAGAATTCAGATCCATAATCTGATCTTATCACTTTAATTACAATACCAAACTGGTTTTGGACCATGGCAATAAATTGCTTTATTGCCACTACTGCTTCAGATTTTAACTGCAAAAAGAACACCCATGTATATCTAGAGTAATCATCCACAATTGTTAAGAAATATTGTTTCTTATCAAATGTAGCAATATTATAGGGTCCCCATAGGTCCATGTGTACAATATGAAATGCTACTTTTGTTTTGGAATTGCTCAATGGAAACTTCAATCTAGTCGGCTTTGCTAGTAGACATATCAAACAATTTTCATGCGACATTTTATTGTTTTTATTATTTAAACCTATTGCATGCTTCATTACTGATGCAGATGGGTGACCTAGCCTGCTGTGCCACACTTTATTTGAATATCTGCTTGCTTTGTTCACAGCATTGGATGCCTTTATTCTGCTAGCCAGTCCTCTAAGCACATACGAGCCTCCTCTTTCTTTACCAATCCCTTTCACCTTGTCATTCCAAAGATCCTAAAATACACAGAAATCAGGAAAGAAATTGGCATAACATTTTAGTTTCTTTGTTAACTTTGCTACTGAGAGAAAGTTAAAATTGAAATGAGGAACATAAAGCACATCATTCATCTATCTCTTGTCTAATAGGGTTGCACTACCAATGTGAGTAATGTCATCTTGTTCTCCAGCTGGAAGATGCACTCTATCCCTATCAGTTTTCTTTGTACATTTAACATATGAATAGTAATTCTAAATCAAAAGTGATGTGATGGGTAGCACCTGAATCTACAACCCATTCCTTCTCCTGTTATTTTTGTGTAAAGTTTCTCATCAAACATTTAACCTCACATGCACCTGCCATGTTTGCTATGTTTGACTCAGGATTTGATTCCTTGTTCAAGAGATTCAAAATTTGATTATATTGATCATTTGTGAAGTAGTGATATCGCTTGTGCTCAGCAACTCCAGAAGGACCATCACTCATATCCTGCATAGAAGATGTACTGAGATCTGCATTGTTAATCATGGCCATAGGTTCTCTTCTCCAGCCACCTGGTTTACTAGCATTACCACTATTGCTACCTCGCTTACCGGTATTAGGATTGTTCCGTCTAGATTTACCATTATTTGTCCCATTGCAAACATTTTGATTCCCAGTGCCAGAATTTTGTTTCCAATCACCTTGAGTCCTTACTCCTTCACCATATCTCCTTCTAGGGACAAAATCAGCAGGATAACCAACAACCTTATAACAATTTTCTTTAGTATGTCCCTTAAGATGACAAAAATTCACATTGGAGGTATTTTCTTCTTCCTATTCCTCGTCCTGCTTGCATATCTAATGGCTCTATTTTATCAGAAGTTACAACATTCTCTCATATTTTCTGTTGACTCTCATCTTGAATAATCATGGCATAAGTTTGATTTTGACTAGGTGCATTTGTTTTCATAAATTTTTCTTCTAGCTTGATCATATGACTCATTCAAACCAGATAGAAATTGCATAACTATTTGTTGATGCAAATTTTCTGCATGCTCTATCGATTTCTCGCTGCAATTAGGAAATGGAACCAAAACATCATATTCATGCCATAATTCCTTTAATTTTGAAAAGTACACTGAAACAAAACTAGTTCCTTGAGAGAGTGTGGCAATTCCATGATGCAATTGAAATATCCTAACACGATTTACCTTGTTGAACCTTTCTCGCAATTCTTCCCACACTAGGTGTGCATCAGATGCATATACAACTCCACCAAGAAGTTCTAGCGCCACATTGTTTATAATCCATGAGAGAACAATGGCATTGCGTGTCTCTCATTTCTCCAGCAGCTCTCCTTCATACGCACTCCTGCTGTATCTACCAGTGATAAAACCTAATTTCTTCTTCCCCAAAAGTGTTATTTTCATCGATCTACTCCATAACGTATAATTCTCATATCTTGTAAGCTTCATAGGTACCACAATTGAGCTAGGAGTATCAAAAGGTCCAATGTACAGTGGATGATTAAGATCAATTTCCGCCATCTCCGATATTGATGAATCAGCCTCTGTCGTGGATGAAATTTGATGAGCTTCAACAAGTCTCGATTAATCGGTGATAGAAACAAAAAAGAGAAAAATTCAGAGATCTGGCGTATTGCAATCCAGATACGTTGCTCTGATATCATGCTAAAATACAGTGATTATCAAGGGGCTCTAATGGAGGAAGGTTCTAGAAGCAATTGTGAGAGAAAGTCGGTGAATTGAGAAATGCTCAAGCCACTGTTCCATTGAGTGCTTCTGTATCATTATATACAAGAAGCTAAGAATAAAAAGATTAGTAAAAGTGTAAAAATACTAATCTACACTTAAATTAAATTAACAAACATAACTATTACTAATGTCCAAATTAATAATCCTACAATCAAGAACAAATTTAGATTAAATTATAAGAAACTTCACTCTCATTATCATGATCTCCATCACAATGTCAAGTCTCAAAATTTAATCAAGGACCTTATCAAGTTAATCAAGAAATTAATAATAATGATAAAATAATATCAAATACCATATATATTTTATATCAAATAACTTTCACAAAAATATGTTCAAATCATCATATTCGAAATATGCCTCTCTAGGAGCATTACGATCTGCAGCTCAAATGGTCCCTTATGAAGTCTCTATTGGTCTTATTCTTATTGTGCGCCTTGTGAGCGCATTTGGATCCGCAAAGTCAATCGCTCGGGTGTTCCCCTAACCCAATCCGGGAACGGACCGAAGGAAACCGCAGCATGGGGAATGTCGATGTCTCGTCGCAAGCTCATTTTGAGTTGTGGATCATAAGGTGGACAACTTTATCTTATCAAAGGCGGGGGTACTTCAAATATGATATTGGATCTAGGGCATATCTACTATATCCCTAACATATATAAGCTCTTTAAAAAATAACACGACTACAAAAAGAAGCTTTTAGGATGATATGACCATTTACAATTGAATTTAAGTAAACGTCCCTACCCTTTTTAATATTTTCTTTTTCAATTATTTTTCTTATATATTTTCCTACGTGGCATTATAGAAGCCTACCTTTGAAAACTCAAAATGTCAAAAGACTTGTTTGTAAACCAAAATAAAACACTTTTCCTTTATAATAGAAAAATTTCTCTAGAAAGACAAAACCCTTCACTTGAAAACCCTTCATTCAATTTCAACGGGAAAGAGTGTTGGCTTATAAATTATCCATTTTTCTTTTGTTTTCTAGTCCTTTTTGTTCTGCTATGTTCTAAGATCCCAATTATTTCTTGTCATTCTATTGCTTTTTAAAATCCCCTTTTCTTTTGTCAATCAAATCACAAGAGATCGATGACGATGGAAACTATTCCGGATGAAACTACTTCTGGGTCGGTGTCCAATGGAGATGAGGTTGAGTCACAGGAAGGTGATGAGGAAAAACCAGAGGAGGAGTCTAACGATGAACAAGAAATGGAAAATCTCTTGTCTTTAAAGTTAATGATCTCTTATGTTTTGTTGTAAGATTTCTTATATAACTAGTTTAAAGTTTATATATGATCTTTTATGTTTATTCTAATATCTCTTATGTTTAAAGTTAATGATCTCTTCTGTTTTGTTGTAAGATCTCTTATATAACTAGTTTAGATCTCTTATGTTTTGCTATAAAATCTCTTATATAACTAGTTTAAAGTTTTTGCTAATGTACTAGTTAAAAGTATTGTAACATCTCTTATATAACTAATTTAACGTTTATATATGATCTCTTATGTTTATTCTAATATCTCTTGTGTTTAAAGTTATGTTATAAGTTTCACTGTTAGTTAATCGTTAATATTTTCTTATAACATCTTAAAATTTAATAGCAATATACATATATTTTCCTTGATAGGTATGGGCTTATGAAGCGAAAGATGTGTTTGAGGAGAGGTTAGGCAAGGCTGAGGAGTATCTAAAGATACATTCAGAAAAGGTGGAAAAATCTTTAGATAATATTCATGGAAATAGAACTTACTGCGCAGATGTTTTGAACCATCCAATTGCTTTCAAGTGTTTAAATGTTTCGAATCTAAGGATCTCCCATGTTATATATATATATATCTTATTCTTTATTCTAAAGTCTCTTTTGTTAAGTTCTTTAGTATCTTGCAATTTATAATCTCATGCGTAAGAGATCTAATATTTAGTCGTAAGAGATCTCTTATGCTTTATATATCAATCTCTTGTGTGAACAGAATTATCTCCTACAATACAGTAGAATAATCTCCTACATTTTATATTAATATCTCCTACAGTTTACTACATAAATCTCCTGCTTCAAATCTCCATGGTAGTTTCAAAACGATAAATTGCCTTGTAGTTAAAAAACAATAAACATAATAAAGGGTGAGGAATAAATATAACTTGAGAGATCTACTCATGGTCGCAAGAGATCTGTATCATGGTTATAATAGATCATTAGTTGTTCATAAGAGATTAATACTATAATATACACATTATCTTTCTTTTTTTTGTAACTTGGGGTTATTATGAATAATTACTTAACAAGCATGATTGCACTTACTACCAACTAAATTTGGAAGTTTCAAAACGATAAATTGCATTTTAATTAAAAACAGTAAACATAATGGTGAGCACTAAATATAACTTGAGAGATCTACTCATGGTCGTAAGATAACTATATCATGGTTGTAACGACCCGGCCGGTCGTTTTGAGAGTTAGAGCCCCGATCCCCTAATAACTGATTTTTCCACGTTTGTTTCTGCTTTTAGGACTTTCCGGAGTGATTAGCTATGAAATTCGGAGAGTTTTGGGACAGTTAGTCCCTAATTATGAGTTTTAGCCTTAGAAATCGGACTGTAGTCAGAACTGTGTGAAGACGGATCCAGAATGGAATTCTGTCGACTCCCTTAGCTTCGTTGAGTGATTTTGAGGTCAGGAACACGTCCGAAATGTCTTTTCGAGGTCTGTAGTGGATTTAGGCGTGAATTGGCGAAAGTTGGAATTTCAAAAATTCCAGCCGATAGGTGAAATTTTGATATGGGACTCGGAATGGAATTCCGGGAGTGGATGTAGGTTTGTAGTGTCATTTGTGACCTGTGTGTCAAATTTGAGGTCAATCGGACTAGTTTGACGTGTTTCGCCATCGTTGTGGATTTAGAAAATTTGCTAAGTTCTTAGGCTTGAATTTATGTTTAATTCTTGTTTTTGGTGGTTTTGGTTGAGGTCCCTGGTGCCTCGAGGGTGTTTCGGATGCTCAACGGGAAGATTTTTGACTTAAGCAAAAAAGATGAAGTTGTTGGTTCTGGTGTTCCGCACTTGAGGAAGGGGAGCCGCAGATGCAGACATGCAGGTGCGGTAGGGGGTTGCGTAGATGCGAATTTGCCCAAGGCCGGTTGGGTTTGCATATGCGGCTTGGAGACTGCAGATGAGGGATAGCAGGTGCGGCCCTAGCCCAATTAATGAATTTTCGCACCTGCGATGCCTTTTCCGCAGGTGCGGCCCAATTGACCTCAGAAGCGGAAATCGCTGGTCAAAAATAGGAGAAGTCAAGGGTTTGAGTTCATAATTTCTAAAATCAATTTGGAGCTCGGGAATTAGCGATTTTGTAAGGATTTTGAAGAGGATATCAATAGGTAACGATTTCTAATCATATTTCCCTTGTATTCCATCAATCTATAATGAATCCTTCAACCTATTTAGGGAGAAATTGTGAGAAATTTTTTGAAATGAGAGAAAGGTCTCCCAATTGAGAATCTGAGTTTTGAGTGGGATTTCGACTTCGTATTTTGAAGATTTTTGGTTTAGTGTACTCGTGAGTGAATGGGTGTTCGGAATTTGTGACTTTCACCTGATTCCGAGTATGGGCTTGGGAGACGTTTTTGGGGAATTCCCCTAATTTCGCGCTTTAGCTTCAAATTTTTTTATTAAACTAGTTGCTTGTAGTGATATTTACATTATGTAACTTATTTGAATAGATTCGGGACATTCGGAGTTTAGTACTCGTGGAAAGAACGTGATTCCAGATTGATTTGAGCAGTCGAGGTAAGTGGCTTGCCTAACTTTGTGTTGGGGACTTCCCCTTAGGGTATTCGATGTTAATTGTTGTGTGGGCATCGTGTACATGAGGTGGCGAGTACGTACACGGGCCGTTATTTCAAAAAAAATCTCATTTTTCCCTTACTAAAACATAAACTATTTTTTTCTCTTCTATGAACTTGTTCTCATATGATATATTATTTAGTTTAGATTAGGAAAGCATGCTTACGTGCTTAATTGCCTACTTGATTTTCTGTGCGCCATGCTTAGGTAATCCCTTAATTGTCTTATTTGTGATTAGTATAAACTGTGTAAATTCAATGTTATGCTTGTCGTTCATCCTGCATAGCATATTTAAATTGGGACTACGGACATATTCCGGGAGATCCCCATGTACTGCATATTTAATTTGGGACTACAGACGTATTCCGGGAGATCCCCCTGTACTGCATATTTACTTTGGGACTACGGACGTATTTCGGGAGATCCCTCAGTACTACATATTTACTTTGGGATAACGGACGTATTCCGGGAGATCCCCCTATATTGCATATTTATTTTGGGACTACAGACGTATTCCGGGAGATCCCCATGTATTGCATAATCATTTGGAACTACGGGACGGTATTCCGGGAGATTTCACTTTGTGATGTATATTGTGTTGAGCCGAGGACGTTCTTTACTGTAGAACTTATACTATTTTTCTTAAACTGTTTACTGTATACATTACCTATCTTTTTACTGTTTTAAATTGATTTATATAGAAATCCAGTAGAGCCTTAACCTGACCTCATCACTATTTGATTGGGGTTAGGCTTGGCACTTACTGGGTAACAAATGTGGTGTACTCATGCCCTTTCCTACACATATTTTCGTGTGTAGATCCAAGTACGAGCTATCAACCTCGTGGTTAATCGTTGCTGCTGATTCCAGGAGACTGCAAGGTATTTCTGCCACGTCCGCAGAATCCTCCGAGTCCCCTTCCATTCTAGCTTGTAGAGATTTCCTTATGTACTTTCCAGTTTTTGTTAGAGCTACAGTAGTGTTAGAAGCTTGTGACTGTCTGTGAGATTCCGGGTCTTGGGGAGTTATATTTTGTATGAGCCGATCGGACAGCACGCTATTTATATCATTTCCCTTATCCCCATTATTTATTGTGTTTTATTTCAGTTTTCTCCATTATAGTCGGCTTACCTAGTCGTAGCGACTAGGTACCGTCACGACACCTTTGGAGGGTAAATCGGGTCATGACAAGTTGGTATCAAACCGTCTAGGTCCATAGGAGTCACAAGTCACAAGCCGGTTTATTAGGGTCTCGCGGATCGGTGCAAAAACATCTGTATCTATCTACGGGAGGCTATGTAACTGTTAATAACAATCATATTTCTTTGATTTCATTATCGTACGAGTTATTGACATCAAAATTCTAAAATTCTATTCTATTCTTTCCCACAGATGGTGAGGACCCGTACTGGAGGACCGACGACCAGGCACCCGAGCCCCATGCCAGAGCCGCCAGAGGCCGGGGTCGAGGTAGAGGACGACCATGCGGTGCAGCACGAGCACCTATGAGAGCGGCGGCAGAGAAGCCTCCAGCAGCTCCAGCTGGAGGGCCGGCACCGAAAATTCCTATTGCTGCTCCAGCCTTGCAGGAGACTTTAGCTCAATTCATGAGCATGTTCAGCACTGTAGCCCAGGCTGGACTACTTCCGATAGCTCCCGCTACATCTCAGGCCGAGGGAGGGGCACAAACTCCTGCAGCCCGCACTTCTGAGCAGAGGGGCCAGGTTGATCAGGCCCCGGAGTATATTCCTATGCCCCTAGTGGCTTCGGTACAACATGCTAGAGTATGTCCCTTAGAGCCTCAGGGATACTTGGCACGCGTAGTTCGAGCAGTTGCGCCAGGGTACTATGACTGTGTCGGAGTATGCACTCCATTTCAGTAAGTTAGCTCGGCATGCATCAGCCTTGGTTGCCACAGTCAGAGAGAGGGTTTGTTGCTTTATTGAGGGACTTCACCCTAGTATTCGGACCAGTATGGCCAGAGAGTTGGAGATGGATATCATTTATCAGCAGGCAGTGAGTATTTCCAGGAGAGTAGAGGCATGTTTGCCCGTGACCGAGAGGAGAGAGAGGCCAAGAGGTCTTGAGAGACTGGTCATTTTTCAGTAGCTCGTGCACCAGCAGCACGCTATGGTAGGGGATTTGTGGGTCGCCCTGTTCATTCAGCTCTCCAAGCAGCCAGCGGTATTCCAGCTTCTTCTAGACCTCAGGAGCCCTATTATGCACCGCCAGTATCCAGTATGCCTCCAGTTTGAGGTGCTAATACCGGCCCGCCCAGCAGGCCAGCTCCTATTCAGTCTCAGTCGCAGCATCCTCCGAGGAGTTGTTTTGAGTGTGGTGACACTCGTCACATGATTAGAGATTTCCCCAGGGCCACGAGGGGTGCACCTCCATAGTCTTATCAGCCTCCACATGCTCCGCCGGGTCCTTCGGCTATTCTTCCAGCCCGAAGTGCCACTCCACCTCCTCAGTCAGCTCAAGGTGGAGGTCGGGGAGGTATAGGTCGCCCTAGAGGGGGAGGCCAGGCTAGATATTATGACCTCCCAGCCTGTTCTGAGGCTGTTGCTTCAGATTCAGTCATCACAGGTATTGTCCCTGTCTATCATAGGGATGCATCGGTATTATTTGACCCAGGCTCTACGTATTCATATGTGTTCTCTTATTTTTCTCCACATTTGGGGATATCTCGGGATTCTTTGAGTTCCCCTATTTATGTATCTACTCATGTGGGAGATTCTCTAGTTGTGGACCGCGTATATGGATCGTGTTTGATTTCTCTTAGTGGTTTTGAGACCAGGGTGATTTGTTATTACTCAGCATGGTAGATGTCAATGTTATCTTGGGCATGGACTTCTTGTCGCCCCATTATGCTATTCTTGATTGTCACGCTAAGACTGTGACATTGGCTATGCCAGGTTTGCCGAGTTTAGAGTGGAGAGGTACCTTAGAGTATACTCCCCGTAGGGTCATTTCATTTCTTAAGGCTCAGCAGATGGTTGAGAAGGGGTGTGATGCATATTTGGCCTATGTGAGAGATGTCAATGTTGATACCCCTCTAGTTGAGTCAGTCCTAGTAGTGAGGGACTTTTCTGATGTATTCCCAGCTGACCTTCCGGGTATGCCGCCCGATAGAGATATTGATTTCGGCATTGATTTGTTGCCGGGCACTCAGCCCATTTCTATTCCTCCTTACTGTATGGCTCCACCTGAGTTGAAGGAGTTGAAGAAGCAGTTACAGGAGTTGCTTGATAAGGGTTTCATCAGGCCTAGTGTATCACCTTGGGGTGCTCCAGTGCTATTTGTGAAGAAAAAGATGGCTCTATGCGTATGTGTATTGATTATCGGCAGCTGAACAAGGTTACAGTGAAGAACATGTATCCTTTGCCTCTGTCACGACCCCAAATCCAGGCCAGTCGTGATGGCGCCTATCATGGAACTAGGCCAGCCAAAACCCAAACTCAAATCATAATAAGCTTCCATTTACATCTTTACTATACCCGATTACCCATAAAGGTTTCCTTTAAACATTTATAACACAGTTAAATCTGTACTGAATATTAAATAAAACCCCCGAGAACCTGGAGTCACTGGTCATGAGCATCTACATAAAATATACAACTCAACGAAAATAAATACTATAATAGTAAGCAGGAGAAGGAGCAGGACTGCGGACGCATGCAGCTACCTCGCAAACCTTCGAAAGTATCTGGAATAGATAGATAGCTCACCCTGCCCTAACACCTGAATCTGCACACAAGGTGCAGGGAGTAATGTGAGTACGCCAACTCAGTAGTAATGAAATAAATCAGGTCTGAGCAGCAAGAAACACATAAAATCAATGTCATCAAATCACAAGATGCACAGCCTTTCTTTCCAACAGTATAACATAGATATGTGAAATCATCATGCCTTAAAATCAACTTCAGAAAAGTCCTTTAAAGAATGCATTGTTTTAACAACTTCAAATTGAAAGATTTAGTATGAAAATGAATGTAGTAAAATCATCAGTAGCCCCTCGGGCAAAACATGTATCATAATCAACCACTCGGGCATGCCTCACAGTCACTCAGCACCTCACAATCACTCATGCCTCCCAATCACTCGTCACTCGGCACTCGGTGCGCTCACTAGGGGTGTGTACAGACTCCGGAGGGGCTCCTTCAGCCCAAGCGCTAATATCACTCAGCACCTCACCATCACTCTTGGCCCTCGACCACACTCGGCACCTCACCATCACTCTGGCGCTCGGCCACACTCAGCAGAACCACTCGAAAGGCCCCTCGGACGAATTAGTAAAATAGGGTACTCGACCCAAAACATCAGTTTAAATCTCAAAGTGGTGTAAATCATGCTGAGTTTCGAAAACAGCATGCACAATGCAGCTGAGTAAAATCATCAATACATAGTGAGGAAAAACAACAGTAAAAAGCCCCAAGGGGCCTAAACAGATCGGCACGAGGCCCCAAACACGGCGTATAGCCCAAATATTTCAACAATCTTTAGAATATGATTTAACACAAGGTTTTGAGTAAATATGAAACTCATTAGTTTCCGCGGAGAGGACCTAGTCCAATCCAAAAATCAGTACGCGCCACATACTCGTCATCTGACATGTGCGCCTTTCTAAAATCAGTGAGAAAATATGTAGTCCGGGGTTCCATACCCTCAGGACAAGATTTATAACCATTACTTACCTCTACCGGGCCACAACACTAGTGGCTCCCGATTTCTCCGAATCTAATTGGCTCCCGATTTCTCCGAATCTAACCAAAATCAGTTCAACATCATTAATATATACTCAAGGAACACAACCCAATCGAAAATTATCAAATTATACAAGAATTTCGAAATTCGGCCAAACTCGAGCCCCGGGCCCACATCTCGAAATTCAATAAAATTTGAATCATTAGAATCCTCGTCCTCCCACGGTTCTATACATACCAGGAACACTAAAATCGGACCACAATTGTCCACTAAAATTTCCAAAAGACATTCCCAACTCCTTCCTCCCATTTTCCAAACTTTTCTTACTTTAATTCTTCAAATAAAAGACAAATCTGAATCTAAATAGCATATAAATGATGTTAATAACCCGAGAACTTACCTTTACTGAAGAATCACGAATCCCCTCTCCAATCTGCCTTCAAAAGGAGCTCCTCTCGTATGCAAAAATGGTGAAATGAAATGAATTTCACGGATGCCTCTTATACACTATTTCTACCAGCATTTCCGCACCTGTGGACACTTGGTCGCACCTGCAGACCCGCACCTGCGGTCCCAGGTGTGCACCGAGGAATCCCACTTAACGGACCAAATTCCTCACCTGCGGCCAATCCTCCGCATCTGCGGCTTCGTAGGTGCGGCCAAAACTTCGCACCTGCGGAAATTCCCCTACCTAGCCTTTTTCGCACCTGCATTTTGCCCATCGCACCTGCGGCTACCCATCCACAGGTGCGGCCAACACCAGAAATCACACCAGCAGCTATTTCTTCAAATTTTCCAAGTTCAAAAACCCCGTCAACCATCTGAAATCAATCCTGAATCCCTCGGGGCCCCAACCAAACATACCAACATACCCATAGCATTATTCCAACTTAGTCGGGCCTTCAAAACATCAAAACAACACGAAAACACCAAAATTACATCAAATTCAAGCCTATCAACTTTGAAACTTCCAAATTTTGCCAACTACGCCGAAACCAACCAAAACACCTCCGATTGACCTGAAATTTTGCACACATACTCAAAATGAGATTATGGAACTGTTCCAACTTTCAGAATTCCATTCTGACCCTGATAGCCTATTTTCCACTGCCTACCAAAAATTGCCAAAACTAACTTTCGCCAATTCAAGCCTAATTCTACACCGGACATCACAAAAATATTCTGAACACATTCCTAAGTCCCAAATCACCTAACAAAGCTATACGAGCCATAAAATCTACATTCCGAGGTCGTTTACCAATAAGTCAATTCTGAGTTGACTTTCTCAACTATTATGATACCTTGAGAGACTAATTGCCTAAATTCTCATCATGACCACTTTGAACATGAACCAACCGACCACCCAACACACATAAATGAAGCTGAACCACATAAAATGAAGCAGAAACGAGGGAAACGGGGCTAAATTCTCGGAACGACTGGTCGGGTCATTACAGCCTCGCATTGATGATTTATTCGACCAGTTACAGGGTTCCAGAGTATTCTCCAAGATTAACTTGCGATCTGGATATGATCAGCTGAAGATTCGGGAGTCAAACATCCCGAAGACTGCCTTCAGGACCAGATATGGTCACTATGAGTTTCTTGTCATGTCATTTGGGATGACCAATGCCCCAGCAGCTTTTATGCATTTGATGCACAGTGTTTTCCGGCCTTATCTTGATTCCTTCATCATTGTGTTTATTGACGACATCCTGGTATATTCTCGATCACGAGAATATCATAAGCAGCACTTGAGGATCGTGCTTCATACTTTGAGGGAGAAGAGATTGTATGCAAAATTCTCTAAGTGTGAGTTCTGGCTTGATTCAATGACATTCTTGGGCCACATTTGTTTTGTGATGGGATCAAGGTAGATCTGAAGAAGGTGGAGGTAGTGCAGAGTTGGCCTAGACCGTCATCATCTACGGAGATCCGCAACTTCCTTGGTTTGGCAGGGTACTATCGTTGCTTTGTAGAGGAATTTTCATCTATTGCAGCACCTATGACCAAACTGACCTAGAAGGGTTCTCCGTTCAGGTGGACCGAGGAGTGTGAGGAGAGTTTTCAGAAGTTCAAGACAGCTTTGACTACGGCCCCAGTATTAGTGTTGCCTACGGGTTCAGGGTCCTACACCGTTTATTGTGATGCCTCGAGGATTGTCCTTGGAGCAGTATTGATGTAGGACGATAGGGTGATTACCTACGTGTCCAGGCAGTTGAAGGTGCATGAGAAGAATTATTCGGTTCATGACCTCGAGTTAGCAGTTATTGTTCACGCCCTGAAGATCTAGCGTCATTATTTGTATGGTGTTCCCTGTGAGATTTACATTGATCACTGAAGTTTGCAGCACTTGTTCAAGCAGAAGGACCTTAATATACGTCAGCGGAGGTGGATGGAGCTACTTAAAGACTAGGATATCACCATATTATACCACCCGGGGAAGGCCAATGTAGTGGCCGACGCCTTGAGTCGCCGGGCGGAGAGTTTGGGGAGTTTGACATTTCTTCTAGTGACTGAGAGGACTTTAGCCTTGGATGTTCAGTTTTTAGCCAGCCGGTTCATAAGGTTGGATATTTCCGAGCCTAGCCGGGTACTAGCTTGTGCGGTTGCTCGATCTTCTCTTTATGACTGCATCAGAGAGTGCCAGTATGATGACCCCACCTTCTGGTTCTTCAAGACAAGGCCCGACGAGGCGATGCTAAAGATGTGTCTATAGATGATGATGGCGTAGATGGGCTTCGGGAGTTGATTCTGGAGGAGGCCCATAGCTCGCGGTACTCCATCTATCTGGTTTCCGCGAAGATGTATCAGGACCTGAGACAGCACTATTGGTGGAGAAGGATGAAAAAAAACATAGTAGAATTTGTGGCCAAGTGTTTCAACTTCAGCAAGTCAAATATGAACATCAGAGACCGGGAGGGTTACATCAGCAGATTGAGCTTCCGGAGTGGAAGTGGGAGAGGATCACCATGGACTTTGTAGTTGGACTCCCACGGACTTTGAGAAAGTTTGATGCTATTTTGGTGATCGTGGATCGGCTGACCAAGTTAGCTCATTTCATTCCGGTGCTGACCACTTATTCTTCAGAGAGGTTGGCCGAGATTTATATCAGAGAAATCATCCGCCTTCACGGTATTCCAGTATCTATCATCTCAGACATAGGTACACAGTTCACATCACGGTTCTGGAGAGCCGTACAGCAGTGATCCGGCTCATGTATTGGATATTGCAGTATTCCACGTATCTATGCTCCGGAAGTATCACGTGATCCGGCTCATGTATTGGATTTCAGCTCAGTCCAGTTGGACAAGGATCTATCTTATGTTGAGGAGCCAGTAACCATTTTCGATAGGCAGGTTAGAAAGCTTAGGTCCAAGAGCATTGCATTAGTAAAGGTCCAGTGGAGGGGTTAGCCGGTCGGGGAGGTGACTTGGGAGACCGAGCAGGATATGCGCAGCCAGTACCCTCATCTTTTGCAGCTTCAGGTATGTCTTTATACTCGTTCGAGGATGAATGATTGTTTTAAGAGGGGGGGATGTAACGACCCGGCCGGTCATTTTGATAGTTAGAGCTCTGATCTCTTAATAACTACTATCCCCACGTTTGTTTCTCCTTTTGGGACTTGCCGGAGTGATTAGATATGAAATTCGGAGAGTTTTGGGACACTTAGCCCCTAATTATGAGTTTTAGCCTTAGAAATCGGACCGTAGTCGGAACTATGTGAAGACGGGTCCTCAATGGAATTATGACGACTCTGTTAGCTCCGTTGAGTGATTTTGCGGTCAGGAGTGCGTCCGGAATGTGTTTTCGAGGTTTGTAGTGGATTTATGCTTGAATTGGCATGGAATTCCGGGAGTGGATATAGGTTCTTGGTGTCATTTGTGACCTGTGTGTCAAACTTGAGGTAATCGGACTAGTTTTGACGTGTTTCGGCATCGTTGTGGATTTCAGAAATTTATTAAGTTCTTAGGCTTGAGTTTATGTTTAATTCTTGTTTTGGTATTATATTATGTGGTTTGAATGCTCGACTAAGTTCAAATGAGGTTGTAGGACTAGTTGGTGGTTTTGGTTGAAGTCCCGGGGGCCTTGGGGGTGTTCCGTATGCTCAACGGGAAGATTTTAGACTTAAGCAAAAAAGTTGAAGTTACTGGTTCTGGTATTTCGCACCTGCGGAAGGGGAGCCGCAGGTGCGGACACGCGGGTGCGGTAGGGGGTTGCGCAGATGCGGATTTGCCCAAGGCCAGCTGGGTTCACAGATGCGGCTTGGAGACCGCAGATGCGGTCCAGATACCGTATGTGCAGCCCCAGCCCAATTAATGAATTTTAGCACCTGCGATGCCTTTTTCGCAGGTGCGGCCCAATTGACCGCAGAAGCGGAAATCGCTGGTCAGAAATAGGAGAAATCAAGGGTTTGAGTTCATAATTTCTAAAATCAATTTGGAGCTCGGGAATTGGCGATTTTGTGAGAATTTTGAAGAGGAGATCAATAGGTAACGATTCCTAATCCTATTTCCCTTGTATTCCATCAATCTATAGTGAATTATTCAACCTAATTAGGGAGAAATTGTGGGAAATTGTTTGAAATGTGAGAAAGGTCCCCCAATTGAGAATCCGAGTTTTGAGTGGGATTTCGACTTCGGATTTTGATGATTTTTGGTTTAGTGTACTCGTGAGTGAATGGGTGTTCAGAATTTTTGATTTTCACCCGATTCCGAGTCGTGGTCCCAGGAGACTTTTTTGGGGAATTTCCCTAATTTCGCGCTTTATCTTCAAATTTGTTTATTAAACTAGTTGCTTGTAGTGATATTCACATTATGTAACTTATTTGAATAGATTCGGGACATTCGAAGTTTGGTACTCGTGGCAAGAACGTGATTCCGGATTGATTTGAGCAGTCGAGGTAAGTGGCTTGCCTAACTTTGTGTTGGGGACTTCCCCCTTAGGGTATTCAATGCTAATTGTTGTGTGGGTGTCGTGTACATGAGGTGACGAGTACGTACACGGGCTATTATTTCAAAAAAAAAAATCATTTTTCCCTTACTAAAACATAAACTATTTTATTTTCTCTTCTATGAACTTATTCTCATATGATATATTGTTTAGTTTAGATTAGGAAAGCATGCTTACATGCTTAATTGCCTACTTGATTTTCTGTGCGCCATGCTTAGTTAAGCCCTTAATTGCCTTATCTGTGATTAGTATAAACTGTGTAAATTCAATGTTATGCTTGTAGTTCATCCTTTATAACATATTTAAATTGGGACTATGGACGTATTCCGGGAGATACCCATGTACTACATATTTAATTTGGGACTACGGACGTATTCCGGGAGATCCCCCTGTACTGCATATTTACTTTGGGACTACGGATGTATTCCGGGAGATCCCCATGTACTGCATTTTTACTTTGGGACAATGGACGTATTCCAGGAGATCCCCCTGTACTGCATATTTATTTTGGGACTACAGACGTATTCCGGGAGATCCCCCTGTACTGCATAATCATTTGGAACTACGGGACGGTATCCGGGGAGATTTCACTTTGTGATGTATATTGTGTTGTGCCGAGGACTCTCTTTACTGTAGAACTTATACTATTTTTCTTAAACTGTTTACTATATAAATTACCTATCTTTGTACTATTTTAAATTGATTTATATAGAAATCCAATATAGCCTTAACCTGACCTTGTCACTACTTGACTGGGGTTAGGCTTGGCACTTCATGGGTACCAAATGTGGTGTACTCGTGCCCTTTCCTACACATGTTTTCGTGTGTAGATCCAGGTACGAGCTATCAACCTCGTGGTTAGTCGTTGATGCTGATTCCAGGAGATCGAAATGTATTTCTGCCGTGTCCGCAGAATCCTCCGTGTCCCCTTCCATTCTAGCTTGTAGAGATTTCCTTATGTACTTTCCAGTTTTTATTAGAGCTACAGTAGTGCTAGAAGCTTGTGACTGTCTGTGAGATTCCGGGTCTTGGGGAGTTATATTTTGTATGAGCCGAACGGACAATACGTTATTTATATCATTGCCCTTATCCCCTTTATTTCTTGTGTTTTATTTCAGTTTTCCCTTTTATAGTACGCTTACCTAGTCGTAGCGACTACGTGCTGTCACGACACTTTTGGAAGGAAAATCGGGTCGTGACAATGGTCGTAAGAGATCATTAGTTTTTCATAAGAGATTAAGACCATAATATACGCTAGGGGTGTCAATGGTTCGGTTCGCCCGGTTATTTTATAAAATTTGTACCTTGCCAATTTTTCGGTTATTCTATTATGTATAACTAAAATTAGACTTTTTAAAAACGTCCCAATCATGTCGTTTTCTCTTCAGTATCGGTATGGTTCGGTTAATTTTTGGTATTTTTTTAAATATCATGTAAAATTCACCAGTAGATGTAGAATACAATAATATCTGTTCTTTTATAGGACGTACCAAAATTTTCTAGACATCTTTACTGTTTAAAGGGTGATGAATTAAAAAAAATGAAAGATTGCTAGAGTATATATCCATCAACTATTCTACAACAGTGTAAAAGAAACCAAGCAAAGGCAAAGAAAATATAAATCACACGAGTGGAAAGATACTAACCAAGCTAGGACTCAAGAATAATGCCTATAGAAGATTAAATATTCAAAAAGATAAATCCGAATTATATGAAAGCAAACATATTTAACACATTGTACTTTGCTACTCATATACGCATTATCTTTCTTTCGTTGTAACTTGGAGTTATTATGAATAATTACTTAACAAGCATGATCGCACTTACTATCAACTAAATTTAGACGTTTCATTAAGATAAGTTGTGTTTTATTAAAAAATAATAAACATAATAAAGGGTGATCACTAAATATAACTTGAGAGATCTACTCATGGTCACAAGAGATCTATATCATGGTCGTAACAGATTATTATTATTTTTAAGAGATTAAGACCATAATATATGCATTATCTTTCTGTCACGATCCCAAATCTACACAGGCCGTGATGGCGCCTATCGTGATACTAGGCTAGCAAATTTACTAAACATAATACAAGAACTTTCCATTTAAATCAATAACGCGATTAATCAAAAATCTTCCACTCTTAATATTTCACAAATGCGGATAATCAATGAAAACATCTAAATAATATCCCCAAACCCGGAGTCAGTCGTCATGAGCAACTAAATAGAACACAGTAGCTGACACGATTTCCTTAATACATCAGGTCTAGGAAAAATGTAAATAGTGACAAAATGAGAAGGAGAAGGGTGGGGCTGCGAACGTCGTGCAGCTACCTCACAGTCTCCGACAAGCTCCACTGAGAATAATCAAATCTCACTCAATCCGGGCACATGGATCCGCACACAAGGTGCAAGGAGTAACGTGAGTACACCAACTCAGTAAGTAACAAATATAAATAAGGACTTGAGTGCAGTGACGAGCTTTTAAAATCATGTAAATTCATATAATAAACATCAGTGAAAATCAATAAATCAAGTCAGGGATCTACATCCCGAAAGTTTCATAAAACTCCAGTTTTTCCCTTTCCAAATTTCATATAAAACATTGGCTCAACATTTATCATTTAGAGGCAAAAATGTAAAGAAGAGTGAAAACAGTAGTTTCATAGAAAATAATCCCCTCGTGCACAGTGTCACTCGCAATATAATGCCTCTCGGGCAAGCCTCTCAGTCACTCGTGACTCATATCAGCACTCATTCTCAATAGGTGCCATAAAATAATCGCTGCAGCCCGATCCATAAATAGTCGACTGCGGCTCACTAGGGGTGTACAGACTCCGGAGGGGCTCCTACAGCCGAGGCGTTATATCGGTGCGGCATACAGCCTGATCCAATATAAATATCGTTGCGGCGTGCATCCCGATCCAATATATCTCTCGTTGCGGCGAGCAGCCCAATCCAATATATATCTCGTTGCGGCGTGCAGCCCGATCCAATATATATACCGTTGCGGCGTGCAGCCCAGTCCAATATGTATCTCGCTGCGACATGTAGTCCGATCCAATATATATGTATATAACGCTGCGGCGTGCAGAACGATCCATCACTATCCTCACAATCCGGCTCTCAGCCTCGTTCAGTCATCACCCTCACAAGCCACTCGGGAAACTCACCACAAATCACAGGGATTCAGCCCAAACTATCTTTCATTTATTTGAAAACAGGGTGATAAACAGGAATAATCAGTAAACAAGTATAAATTATGACTGGGATTATATTTTCTATCAAAAACAGTGTGAGAATAGTAGTAAAAGCACCCCTGAGGGTCCAAACAGGTCGGCACGAGGCCCCAAACATGGCATGCAGCCCAAAACATAGCATAAATCTCTAAAATAGGAAATATCATATGATTTCAAATAAAATACGCGACTTAGTAGTCGCTACGGGACGGACCAATTCACAATCCCTACCGGTGCACGCCCACACGCCTGTCACCTAGCATGTGCGTCACCTCATTTATCAAAATAATACGAAATGTCGGGGTTTCATACCCCCAGCTCTAGATTTACTTTCGTTACTTACCTCAAACCGGAAGAAAACTACTCCGTGATGCCTTTGCCCCTTGACTCAGACTCAACACACTCTGAATCTATTCAAAACAAATTCATATCATCAAAATATGCTAAAGGGACAAAGTCCACTCGAAAATATCCAATTTACATCAAAAATCCCGAAATTGGCCAAACACAATCCCGGGCCCACGTCTCAGAGTCCGATAAAAATCACAAAAAAAGAATCCTTACGCTCTCACGAGTTCGTGCATACCAAATACATCAAAATCGGATCCCAAATGGCCCCTCAACTCCCCCAATTTTACTTTCAAATTTTAAGCCCTAATCTCCCAAATTTAATCACAAATTTCCATAAATTTCACCTCTAATCAGTCAAATAACACCATAGAAATGGGTTTTAGGTCCAATAATCTTACCTCCACGAAATTCCCTTGATTTCCCTCTTCAAATCGCTCCCACAAGCTCCAAGTCGTTTGAGAACTTTGATGAAATAAGCCAAAATTCGCGAAGGCTACTATTTATATGCTCTGCTCAGCTAAATCGCACCTGCGGTCACATACGCCGCACCTGCGTGACCGCTTCTGCGGTCCACTCAGTCGCACCTGCGGTTTCCACTTAAGCCCCCAGGACCGCATCTGTGCCCCAGGTCCACTCAGTCGCACCTGCGGTTCCCACTTAAGCTCGGACTTGGGACCTCGGAATTCGATTCTGGGCATACGCCCAAGTCCTATATTTTTCTACGGACCCTCCGGGGCCGTCAAATCACGGGTCCAGGTCCGGGTCCGGGTCCGTTTACCAAAAACATTGACTGAAGTCAACTTTATTCAAATTTCCAATACAAAATTTTCATTTTTTATCAATTTTTCACATATAGGCTTCCCAACTACACGCCCGGGTTGCACGCAAATCGAGGTGAGATAGAAGGAGGTTTTTGTTCACGACCTCGGAACACAAAATTAGATAGAATATACGGGATGCCCCTTTTGGGTCATCTCAATTTTGCACACACATCCCAAACGACAATATTAACCCACCCCAACTTCCGGAATTCCATTCCGACCCTGATAGCAAATTTCCACTACCGACCGAAAATTGCTGAAAATCCAATTTCGTCAATGTAAGCCTAATTCTACCACGAACCTCTGATTAACATTCCGAACACACTCCTAAGTCATAAATCACCTAATGAAGCTATCTGAGCCACAAAAACTACATTCCGAGACCATTTACCTATAAGTCAACTTCCGGTTGACTTTTCCAACTAAATTACCAATTTAAGAGAGTAAGTGTCTCATCTCTCTCCACAACCACTCCGAACCCGGACCAATCAACCCAACACAACACAAAAGAGCTGAACCAAACAAGAATGAAGCAGAAATGGGGAAAACAGGGCTAAACTCTCGGAACGGCCGATCGGGTCGTTACATTCTCCCCCACTTAAATATATGTTCGCGCTCGAACGTGCCAAGAGTTGTTCCAAAAGCCATCAAAATCGCCGAATAGCCTGACCATGCACATATCGGGGGTGATCTCACGTCACCCTATCCCATATAGGTCCAATACCACAACATAGCTGAAACTTCGTAATCCAACCTAACCCATAAACCTTAGAACCAAATTTCCACTTCAGAAATAACTTTTAAGATCAAAGTCCCACATCTATAAACTTAATAAGTCTGAACACGTTGTATCAAGCCATATCCGTAACCCAAGATGTAATCACATGAAATACCACATGTCTTAAACACTCATAGCGATAACTCCTAATCACAATAGCTGCTCAAAACGACCCAATACCGGTAAATAACCTTTTATCAAGCAAATCCTCGTTCTAACACTTTCATATACAGCCAATGATAAAAGAAACACTAGAAACTAGCAACTATTCGTCGGATCAACAAGTGATGGAACTCCATCTCTTCGACAGGAAGTATAGCAAAATTTCTAAGCCGATCAACATCAATATCCTCCCACATATACCACGACCAGACCCGGTAGCACCCATTCCAGGTCCGACGACCTCTTCTCATCTACCACAACCCGTGCAGTCCGTGCACAAATATACAATATCCCAAATGTGCTAAAATCATGGAACAGGTGACTCCACTGCGAGAGCTGTACCGCAAGCTCACCAGTATCACCACAACACAGTGCTGAGAAATCATCACACATCGTAGAACCAGAACACACGAATCTAACTCAAAGGATCATACCTCCACAAAACTTCGATGCAATGAGCGACCCCATCCCAACACTGGTCCACATGAAATACTTCGAGCCACCTTGCTCAAAATCAATAACCATGCGCAATTTGACATCAAGTTCTCAAAGTGCATTGCCATAACCACGGGGAATCGGACGATACCATGCCACACGAACCTGAAAGCACATGACCAATACGTCTCAATCTCGCAATACCCGACTACTTACCTTCCTCAAATCCCGCTATAAATCCCAAATAGATCCGCACCATATGTGCATATAACCAACAATCACAACTCCTCGCAACACCGAAGGGTAACTCATAGATCACTCCATAACATGAATAAACTCAATGACAATTGAATGGTACATCCCTCAACAATAGCAATTTGGAGACAACAATTTCGAGTCGGTGCAGAACACACACCTATTCTAGCCTACCAATGAACCCTAAGACAACTTTGGACACCTGGAACAGATAGATAAATCTCAGAAAGTTCACAATGACTGAATCATGGCACATACTAACATCTGACTATCTTGGATCACATCTTCACAGTCCACAGCCACAAAATAACCTGTCTATGAGAACTCTCTGTCTCGAAGTCCATGAAGCGCACGAATCACCCTATCTGATCCCAACTCCACCGTTCAAATATGAAACATACTTCTAATACTCAATCATTCCACTAGAAATACCCCTATGACTCTTCTGTACCACCAAGAAACCTTGAACATCAGTAGTCGATCCAACAAGAGAGCACCGCGATACTAATGAAGTACCTTTAACTCAAACACGTTGCCTTTTCTGAAACGTATACCCTCATCGAGCCGCACCAATTAGTGATATCATTTACCTAGTCATCTAAAATTATCCATGCTGACCAAGAATTTATGACCTTCCTTTTAGAACTGAACCGCGACCTCGCACATGCAAATCTCAACCCTACACAACATACCGCACACACCATGCCATCCTATGATAAATATGAGAACTTCCTAATCTCTTCCGAGCCACAAGCAACTACGTACTCAACCAGCTAAGAACTTTCCATTTGATCCCATCTAGAAGTAAAATCACTATACATCNCTGAAACGTATACCCTCATCGAGCCGCACCAATTAGTGATATCATTTACCTAGTCATCTAAAATTATCCATGCTGACCAAGAATTTATGACCTTCCTTTTAGAACTGAACCGCGACCTCGCACATGCAAATCTCAACCCTACACAACATACCGCACACACCATGCCATCCTATGATAAATATGAGAACTTCCTAATCTCTTCCGAGCCACAAGCAACTACGTACTCAACCAGCTAAGAAATTTCCATTTGATTTCATCTAGAAGTAAAATCATTATACATCACATGTCTCTCACGCCAGAAGAAAATATACATCTCTAACTAAGGTAGAAGCCATCCAGGACTCTCTGAATCCCATTTGCACAAAACTAAACCATCAGGACTGAATCCTTCTAGTTCAGCCAAGCTACGCAGGTTGTCAAAACCCAATAGCATTGCTCAGAATCACACGTAGAACCTTACCACCTCATAAGAACCCAAAGAATCGATCTTACTCCTTACCATGCCGATCCAATCTACGACCAAGCTGTCCTATTTCTCTGAGTTCCTTCTAAATTACCTTCTAATTGATTCTTCTCTTTGCCATAGTACCAAAATCCTTAACCATCAATCATCACGCAAGACCCTAGAATAGAACCACATCGCCCTAAGGCTCATAAGCCGCTGGATATCCCTTAAGCAACCCAAATGTACCACATCTCAAATACTCACTCTAAAGAGGCTTTCTATGAGTTTAAACTATTCTTCCCCTTTCAAGATACCGAAATGTAGGTTTCATAATAATATAGAAATGCCACAAGTCTTGACACCTTCCAATGTAAATCTTAGTTTCTAGCCAAACACACATCTTAAAGATTCCCAATTGTCATATACAAACCTTGAATCCATCAGAACCATTCTCGAGAGTCATCCACTCTACGCAATTATCAATTAAACTGATCAAACAGATCGAACGGTTTGTGCCCCCATTAACACACCAACACCCAAGGGAGTAACCCACACCACTAAACAACCAAGCAAGTTCCTACCCCACACACACTACACCTTTTACAAATACAACTCAATCATTCAATAGAACCCATTTTCCCACAGAGTATAATACAACCTGCACCCAAAAAAAATTTCCATTACTCGAGTCATTCTCAAACTCCACCTCTGTAGATCATAACTGATTCACCAGTATACCTCAAACAGAAACCAATACATCACATATCATGCAACCAACTTATCATTGGCAGACTCCCCCACTTGGCTCAAAGCCATAGATCAAGGCAACAATAACTCATAATGCCCATACATTATCACCGCCACAATACCATAGTGAGATTCAACTAAATCCTTCATAAGCTCATATAACACAAACCATCTAATATATCCAATCATCTGCAAATCATTCATTCTCATTGGAAAGACGTGACAATTTCCACAAGCGATCTAAACGCAAGTTGCAACATATATCAATTACTGGTAAAAGAGGACTTCCTACAAAACCACCTAAGGATTACACAGTCTCAGGACACCCCGTGGGAACTAACCCCGCCTGCTAAGCCTCAAACTGATCTCTCTCTATAGCCTTCTAGAAATCATAGTTATTACGCAATCACTTTATCCTTATGCATTTAAACACAACCAACGCCTACCCTCGAGGTATCACAACACGCAGTATAAGAACCTGAAGCTGATGGCAGAACTAACATTGGAGTTGTGGTCAAAGCAATCTTGAGCTTCTGGAAGCTCTCCCCACACTCGTCTGAACACCTAGATACCTTTATTGTACACCACGTGCCCCAAGAATGATACTGAACTGAGCCACAATTCACACTTGGAGGATTTAACATACAGCTCATCCTCCCTCAATCTCTATAATACCATCCTCACATACCGAGCATGCTCCTCCTGGCTACGAGAGTACAACAGGATGTCATCAATGAACATAATAATAAAAGGATCTAAATACGGCTGAAATACTGTTCATCAAATGCATGAACGATGTTGGGGCATTGGTCAGCCCAAAAGACATCACCAGGAATTCCTAACACAACAGAAAGATCCACTTCACTCCACAACTAAAAAACATGAGAGGTCATTCAATACACTCACAACTCGAGGCCATATGCCAACTCAAGACAGAAGTCAAACACTCAATAGTTCTTGCTACATCCCCAGCCAATCCGTTTGTCACAATTAAACAATCTGAACACACCTCACCATCGAATCACACTCGCCACATAGTCATCCAGTCACAAAAATCTCACCAATAAGGACACAAACGGACATATAAGTCCCAAATGCATGTGCTCACACAACCGAAATCTCAGCACTCAAGCCACAGACAAAACCCGGCCTCAAGTCCTCCAGACTGGCCCATTATCAACATGCTAAAAAAATCACATCTCATCCATGGAAATCACAAGCCGTCGATGCACGGCTAATACCGTGCGCTCATGTGCGCATTCAAATACATGAAAGGAATTCAAAGAGTTACGCTTTTAGCTGAATAAATGGATTCGCATGACAAGAATTCAAAAATGTGAGATTTTTCCTAAGGGTTCTGCAGCCTCTCGAAGATAAGTACAGACGTCTCCATACCGATTCGCAAAACTCTACTAAACATGCTCATGATCGGTGAGTCCTATGTAATCTAGGCTCTGATTCCAACTTGTCACGACCACAAATCTACACAGGTCGTGATGGCACTTATCGTGATAATAGGCTAGCCAATTTATTGAACATAATACAAGTAACTTTCCATTTAAATCAAAAACGCGATTTATCAAAAATCTTCCACTCTTAATATCTCACAAATGCGTATAATCAATGAAAACATCTAAATAATATCCCCAAAACCCGGAGTCAGTCGTCAGGAGCAACTAAATAGAACACAGTAACTGACACGATTTCCTTAATACGCCAAGTCTAGGAAAAGTGTAAATAGCGACAAAATGAGAAGGAGAAGGGTGGGGCTGCGAACGTCGTGCAGCTACCTCACAGTCTCCGACAAGCTCCACTGAGAATAATCAAATCTCACTCGATCCGGGCACCTGGATCAGCACACAATGTGCAAGGAGTAACGTGAGTACACCAACTCAGTAAGTAACAAATATAAATAAGGACTTGAGTGCAGTGACGAGCTTTTAAAATCATGTAAATTCATATAATAAACATCAGTGGAAATCAATAAATCAAGCCGGGGATCTACATCCCGAAAGTTTCGCAAAATCCAGTTTTTCCCTTTCCAAATTTCATATAAAAATTGGTTCAACATTTATCGTTTAGAGGAAAAAATATAAAGAAGAGTGAAAACAATAGTTTCATAGCAAATAAGCCCCTCGGGCACAGTGTCACTCGCAATATAAAGCCTCTTGGGCAAGACTCTCAGTCAATCGTGACTCATCTCTCATCAATCAGCACTCACGCTCAATAGGTGCCATATATTAATCGCTGCAACATGCATCCCCACCCATATATATATATATATCTGCGACGTGCAGCCCGATCCATAAATAGTCGACTGCGCTCACTGGGGGTGTACAGACTCCGAAAGGGCTCCTACAGCCCAAGCGCTATGTCGGTGTGGCATGCAGCCCGATCCAATATAAATACCGCTGCGGCGTGCAGCCCGACCCAATATATCTCTTGCTGCGGCGTGCAGCCCGATCCAATATATATCTCATTGCGGCGTGCAGCCCGATCCAATATATATACCGCTGCGGTGGGCAGACCCATCCAATATGTATCTCGCTGCGGTGTGCAGCTCGATCCAATATATATATATGTATATAACGATGTGGTGTGAAGCCCGATCCATCACTATCCTCACAACCCGGCTCTCGGCCTCGCTCAGGCATCACCCTCACAAGCCACTCGGGCAACTCACCACAAATCACGGGGACTCAGCCCAAACTATGTTTCATTTGTTTGAAAACAGGGTGATAAACAGGAAAAATCAGTAAACAAGTATAATTATGACTGAGATTGTATTTTCTATAAAAATAACAGTGTGAGAATAGTAGTAAAAACACCCTTGAGGGTCCAAACAGGTGAGCACAAGGCCCCAAACATGGCATGCAGCCCAAAAGATAGTATAAATCTCTAAAATAGGAAATATCATATGATTTCAAATCAAATACGCGACTTCCTAGTCGCTACGGGACGGACCAAGTTAGAATCCCTACCGGTGCACGCCCACACGCCCGTCACCTAGCATGTGCGTCACCTCATTTATCAAAACAATACGAAATGTCGGGGTTTCATACCCTCGGGTCTAGATTTACTTTCGTTACTTACCTCAAACCGGAAGAAAACTACTATGCGATGCCTTTTCCCCTCGACTCGGACTCAACGCACTCTGAATCTATTCAAAACAAATTCATATCATCAAAATATGCTAAAGGGACAAAGCCTACTCGAAAATATCCAATTTACATCAAAAATCCCGAAATTGGCCAAACCCGACCCCCGAGTCCACGTCTCGAATTCCGATAAAAATCATAAAACTAGAATCCTTATGCTCTCACGAGTTCGTGCATACCAAATACATCAAAATCGGATCCCAAATGGCCCCTCAACTCCCTAATTTATACTTTCAAATTTCAAGCCCTAATCTCCCAAATTTAGTCACAAATTTCCATAAAATTCACCTTTAATCAGTCAAATAACACCATAGAAAAGAGTTTTAGGTCCAAAAATCTTACCTCCACGAAGTTCCCTTGATTTCCCTCTTCAAATGGCTCCCACAAGCTCCAACCCGTATGAGAACTTTGATGAATTAAGCCAAAATTCGCGAAGCTCCAAATCACCGCATCTGTGGTTTTCACCTCATGGCCAATTTCTGCTCCTGCGATGCCCATATCACACATGCGGTGACCGCACCTGCGGCCACCCCTCCGCATATGCGGAATCACAGAACAATTCACACTAGCAACACTCTAAGGTTAAAAACTCCCCCTTCCATTTGAACTCATCCTGAGGCCCTCGGGACCTCAACCAATGATACCCACAAGTCATAAATGATCATCCAAACTTAGTCGAACCTTCGGGACACCCAAAACAACATCAAAACACTGAATTAATCTAAAATTCCAACCTAAGGATTTCCAAATTTCCGAAATTCGCTAACGATGCCGAAACCACTCAAACCGCGTCTGGAAAACCTAATATTTTGCACACACATCCCAAACGACAATATGAACTCACCCCAACTTCCGTAATTCCATTCCGACCCCGATAGCAAATTTCCATTGCCGATCGAAAATCGCCGAAAATCCAATTTTGCCAATGCAAGCCTAATTCTATCACGGACCTCCGACTAATATTCCGAACACACTCTTAAGTCCCAAATCACCTAATGAAGCTATTCGAGCCACAAAAACCACATTCCGAGACCATTTACCTATAAATCAACTTTTGTTTACTTTTCCAACTAACTTACCAATTTAAGAGACTAAGTGTCTCATCTCTCTCCAAAACCACTCTGAACCCGAACCAATCAATCCAACACAACACAAAAGAGCTGAACCAAATAATAATAAAGTATAAATGGAAAAAACAGGATTAAACTCTCGGAACGACCGGCCGGGTCGTTACACTTTCTTTCGTTGTAATTGGAGTTATTATGAATAATTACTTAACAAGCATGATCGCACTTGCTATCAACTAATTTTAGATGTTTCATTAAGATAAATTGAGTTTTATTAAAAAACAATAAATATAATAAAGGGTGACCACTAAAGATAACTTGAGAGATCTACTCATGGTCGTAAGAGATCTGTATCATGGTCGTAAGAGATCATTATTTATTATTAAGAGGTTAAGACCATAATATACGCATAATATTTATTTCGTTGTAACTTGGAGTTATAATGAATAATTACTTAATAAGCATGATCGCACTTACTATCAACTAAATTTAGACGTTTCATTAAGATAAATTGCGTTTTAATTAAAAAAAATGATAAACATAATAAAGGGTAACCACTAAATATAACTCGTTTACTATACTTGTCTTTTCAATTTCATTTGCATCCTCATGTAAACAAACTTTCAATGTTGGCCTTGCACCTCGTTCATCGGCAATTGTCAAATAGGACTTTAAATAAAAAATAATCCTCTATTGGAGCATACAGAGTCTTTTGCCAAGTTTAATCCAAACCATTGGCTTGTAACTCACAATATTTTTTTTAGGATTACATGTTATCTTGCATCGCTGACATATTACTTATAGTAATTCATTATAACGTACTCCTTGGCGACAATGAATCACCCTAATAATTTTTTTCTCCTTAGACTCAAACTCAATGCAAATAGTCAAATCACCCACTGATATCTACATATATTGATCACCTGTAAACAAAAATAAAAGTCAATTTTACGTTTAATATGCATATCTCTTATGCTTGATATATCAAATTTTCTATAATAACATAAGTGTCTCCTACGATTTCTACTAATATCTCCTGCATTTCATCAAAAGAATCTCATGCATTTTGTATTAAGATCTCATATGTTTTACTATATAAGTATCTCCTACATTTTGTACTAAGATCTCCTATGTTTTACTATATAAATCTCCTGCTTACACTATCAAATCTCTTTTCTGGTTCATCTTTTACTTCGAAACACAAATCTCTTACATTATTACTATTATCTCCTAAGTGTTAATATGCAAATCTCCTGCTTCAACAATAAAATATATTTCCTAGTTCATCTTCTTCCTTGAGTTCTCCTTCTCAAGAAATTTCATAAAAAAATCAACAAAAAAAAGAAAAAGTTGAAGTAATGTATTACTTACCCAGACACCTATGAACTTAATGCAGCTATTTTTTCACGCAATAGAAGTTTTGGGAAGCTTGGACTGATCATTAATGGAGGAAAGTCGTTGGCTTCTTTTACATCGCTGGCTTCGTCGTAATATTTTAATTACAATGAGGCCCTTCAATTTGCACCAATTTTCCATCACAATCACAAATGCTAACTTGGACGGCTTGTAGGTCCCACAAGGGTCATAAACCAAAATGACAATTTAAAATATCATCAAAGCAAAATGATATTTTGTAAAGGACCAAATAATGAATTGACCCTACAAAAATTTGGCGTCCGTAGAAAGTTGGCATATTTTGATGGGACTACATTAATACATCCCTTAATTAATTAGCACCAGTCTAAATATTTTCTCTTTATTTATTTATATATCTTATGCAGAGGTGGATCTAGGATTTGAAAGTAGCGGGTGCCATAATTTCTTTTAATGTATACTTTGTAATGACTAATATGAAATTTGTTAGAAGTGTTTATTCGATTTTTTTGAGCTTATTCGGGTCAACTTAATAGGTATTTGTGATGACGCAAAGGGTCATCTTATGAATTAAGACACTATTCTGGGATCATTAGCCTTAAAAAGACTAATTTAAATTACTTCGATTTACGTGCGTAGTCCGGGCATGAAACTGGAAAGCTTTTATGTGAAAATATGAGAAATTATTTTGGAATTTGAAATTTAGTTTTTAGTTGACTCGGGTCAACATTTAGATTTTTTTTCACTTATTTGGGAGTATTAATTGTTCCTTAATTTCATTGTGGTACATTAATGGTGGAGCTGGTTGTCAGTGTTTAATGATACATTTCAGTTGGTTTCGTTGTGTAGTGATGATTGGTGAAATTTTTGAATAGTACAACTTTTTGCTTACAATTGTTGAGACATAAATATTGTGAAAGGCTTTGACCTAAATTGTGAAAATCTTTTTATAAATAAAGAGACGTGATCGTCTGGTGGGAGCGGGTTGCACGCCGCAACAAGGAGTAATAAGGGAGGACAAGTGGGATCGGGTTACACGCCGCAATAGAAGAAATAAGGGTGATATATATAGGAAGGAGCAATAAGGGTGGACAGGTGGAAGCGGGTTGCACGCCGCAACAAGGAGCAATAAGGGAGGACATTCATGTTTTACTGATTATATGATAAAGACTTAAAAAACTTACTATTTTATTTTATTGTTCCCATACTCTGATTTTACTGTTATTTTAGATTGAAACTTGGAAATTTTTGTGAGGATTGGTTATAGCTGAGATCTGGAAAAGTTAACCGAATGTTTTATTAATTGTTGCAAGTTACTGTTTAATTAGTTTATTATTCCCTTCTTGCTTTATTATACATTATATCCAGGTTATGTTATAAATGCCCCGCGTAGCCTCGTCACTACTTCGTCGAGGTTAGGCTCGGCACTTACCAGTACATGGGGTCGGTTGTACTGATACTGTACTCTGCACTTCTTGTGCAGATCCAGGTACCGGCCAGAGCTAAGTTGAAGTACTAGTTGATACTATTCGCACGGAGACACGAGGTAGATCTGCTGGTGTCCGCAGATTCCTAGAGTCTTCTCCCATATATTCATTTACTGTTTAATTAGTTCAAAACATATATATATATTTCTTTCAGCCAAATACTTGTAGTATTCTTTATTAGTTCGTGAATTGTGACTCCAGACCCTGGGTAGCTAGATATTATAATTAGCTTCGAGTTTCGTTTTATTATGTCTCACACTATTCGGCATTCGTTTATTTGATAATTTAGACCTAATATTATATTTTAATTATTTTAAATGTTGAATCCCCCTAACATTTGCTTGCTTAGCAAGTGTGGTGTTAGGCGTCATCACGATCCCGAGGGTTGGGAATTTGGGTCGTAACAAGTTGGTATCAGAGCACTAGGTTGCCTAGGTCTCACAATTTATGAACAAGCTTAGTAGAGTCTGAGGGATCGGTATGGAGACGTCTGTACTTATCTCTCAGAGGTTATAAAGTTAGGAACAAACTCATTTTATTTCTACTCTATCATGCGATTCTTGTTATCTCTAATACTGATTGAACTCTTCTATTCTCTCCCAGACGGGGGGAACACGTGCTTCCTCATCCACTGACCACCAACCAGGTCATCCAGCAATAGTAGCTCCTACTAGGGGTAGAGACCGAGGCCATTTTAGAGGCGAGGCAGGGGTAGGACTCAGTCCATTGCTCAGGCTGCATCCCCAGTTGTGGAGCCCCAGATAGAGATTGATGAGGGGGCTCCATCTTGGACTGTTCCAGCGGGACCAGCTCAGGTCCCAGAGGGGTTTATTTCTACCCCGATGCTTCAGGACACTTTGGTCCGATTAGTGGTCATTATGGAGAGTGTAGCCCATACTGGTGCACTCCCCGGGGCAGCAGCCGTATCTCAGGCTAGAGTAGGGGTCCAAACTCCTGCTACCCACACTCCTGATCAGACTACTCCACAGATTCAGACCCCAGCAGCCAATCCAGCTGGGGTAGTTCAGCCAGTTGGTGCAGTACTGCTTGTTGATGGAGCAGCTATGTCCTCCGATGCTTTGTGGAGACGGGACAGGATTATCAAGTTTTTCCCTATTCATTTCAGTGGTGCTACTTCAGAGGATCCTCAGGAATATCTTGATAGCTATCATAAGGTTCTTCGGAACATGGGTTGGAGACCAATGGGGTCGACTTGCCACTTTTCAAATGTCTGGTTCCGCCAAGAAATGGTGGAGGGATTATCTGTTGACTAGACCAGCTAGGTCACCTGCTCTAACTTGGGATCAGTTTTCGCATCTCTTTTTGGAGAAGTTTCTGCCTATCACTACTAGAGAGGAGCGTCACCGTCAGTTTGAGCATCTTCAACAGGGCAGCATGACTGTCACCTAGTATGAGACTCGCATCATGGATTTAGCCTGACATGCTATTCTTTTGTTGCCCACAGAGAGAGGGTCAGGCGATTTATTGAGTGCCTTGCTCAGCCCATCAGGTTGCAGATGGCTAAAGAGATAGGGAGAGAGATTTCCTTTCAGGATGCGGCCAATGTGTCCAGGAGAGTCGAGATGGTTCTCGAATTGGGAGGTCAGGGGTCAGACAAGAGGCCTTGCCATTCCGGGAGATTCAGTGGTGCCTCACCTGGAGGCGAGGTTAATTTCAGCAGAGGCCATTCTTCCAGGTCATTCCATTCAGCACTTCAGGCTTCACATGGTACTTCCGGTGGTCGTGGTTCTTATACGCCTCCTTCTACTCAGCCAGTCTATAGTGCTCTATCAGCTCCTATCAGAGCACGTCCTCTGCAGAGTTATTATCATGGTCAGCCGGCTCGTTAGGTTCAACCTCTATATCATGAGGGATGCTTTGAGTGTGGGGAATATGGGCATGTTCGGAGAGCTTGTTCGAGATTTTTAGGTAATCAACATCAGTACCAGGGTTCTCGTGCCATAGTTCCGGCACCAGCTGCAGAACCACCTGCCCAGCCAGATAGGGGTAGGGGTCAGGTAGCCAAAGGTATGGGCCAAATTGTTAGAGGTGAAGGTCAGGCCGCTAGGGGTGGAGGCCAACCCACCAGAGGTGGAGGTCAACCTATCAAAGGTCCTCCCAGATACATAATTCAGGGTGGTGGGGCCCAGCCCCGATTGTATGCATTTCCAGCCAAACCGGAGGCGGAGTCCTCCAATGGTGTTATCACAGGTACCATTTCAGCTTGCAATAGAGATGATTCGGTTTTGTTTGATCCGGGGTCTACTTATTCTTATGTATCATCTTATTTTGCTTGGTATTTGGTTGTGCCCCGCGATACCTTGAGTGTCCCTATTTATGTGTCTATGCCCATGGGGGACGCTATTATTGTAGATCGTGTGTAGTCGTTATTGAGGGTCTTGAAACTAGTGTAGACCTTTTGCTTCTTGACATGGTCAATTTTGATGTCATATTGGGCATGGATTGGCTATCGCCTTATTATGCCATCTTGTATTGTCACGCCAAGACAGTTACATTAGCCTTGCCAGGGTTTCCTCGATTAGAATGGAAAGGGACTCCTGGTCATTCTTCTAGTAGAGTGATTTCTTATGCCAAGGCTCGTCGCATGGTTGAGAAGGGATGTTTGGCTTATTTGGCTCATATACGTGATTCTAATGCTAAAGTCTCTTCGATGGATTTGGTGCCTATTATTCGTGAGTTTCCCGAGGTGTTTCCGGTAGACCTGTCGAGGATGCCACCCGACAGGGATATTGATTTTTGCATTGATGTGGCTCCTGGCACTCAACCCATTTCTATTCCTCCATACCAGATTGCCCCACCAGAGTTGAAAGAATTGAAAGAACAGTTGCAAGACTTGCTTGATAAGGTCTTCATTAGACCTAGTGTCTCGCCTTGGGGTGCACCGATTTTGTTCGTGAAGAAGAAGGATGGACTCGATGAGGATGTGTATAGACTACCGATAGTTGAATAAAGTCACTGTCAAGAATAAATATCCATTATCGAGGATTGATGATTTATTCGATCAGCTTCAGGGTGCCAGAGTGTTTTCGAAAATTGATTTGAGATCGGGTTACCATCAGTTGAAGATTAGGGCGTCCGATGTTCCTAAGACAGCCTTTCAGACGAGGTATGGGCACTATGAATTTCTGGTGATGTCTTTTGGTATGACTAATGCCCCAGCAGCCTTTATGGACTTGATGAATCGGGTTTTCATGCCTCATCTAGATTCCTTCGTAATAGTGTTCATTGATGATATTATAATATACTCCTGCATCCGGGAGGAACATGAGCAGCACCTCCGGATAGTGCTCCAGACTTTGAGGATAATTAGTTGTATGCAAAATTTTCAAAGTGCGAGTTCTGGTTGGATTCAGTAGACTTCTTGGGTCACATCGTATCAACAGAGGGTATTCAGGTAGATCATACGAAGATAGAGGCAGTCAAGAATTGGCCTAGACCCACTTTAGCCACGAAAATCAGGAGCTTCTTGGGTTTGGTGGGTTACTACCATCATTTTGTGGAGGGGTTTTCATCCATAGCAGCCCCAATTACTAAATTGACTCAGAAAGGTGCCCCATTCAAATGGTCGGACGAGTGTGAGGTGAGCTTTCAGAAGCTCAAGACAACCTTGACTTCAGCACCAGTGTTGGTGCTACCATCAGGTTCAGGATCTTTCACAATGTATTGTGATACTTCCTGTGTTGGGCTTGGAGCGGTATTGATGCAGGAGGGGTAGGGTGATTGCATATGCATCTCGGCAGTTGAAAGTCCATGAGAAGATTATCATGTCCATGACTTAGAGTTGGCAGCCATTGTTCACGCATTGAACATTTGGAGGCACTATCTTTATCGTGTTCCGTGTGAGGTTTACACGAATCATCGCAGTCTCCAGTACTTGTTCAAGCAAAAGGATCTTAATTTGAGACAGAGGAGATGGTTAGAGTTATTGAAATATTATGATGTCACTATATTGTATCATCCGGGGAAGGCCAATGTGGTGGTCGATGCATTGAGTAGGAAGGCAGTGAGTATGGGCAGCCTTGCATTCATTCCAGACAGTGAGAGACTGTTAGCTTCAGACATTCAGACTTTGGCTAATTAGTTCGTGAGGTTGGATATTTTTCCCGGTCGTGTTTTATCTTGTACAGTCGCTCAGTATTCTTTATTTGAGTGTATCAGAGATCGGCAGGATGATGACCCGCATTTGATGGTCCTTAGGGACACAGTTCGACACGGTGGTGCCAAGAAGGTTACAGTTGGATATGATGGTGTTTTGAGGATGTAGGGCCGTATATGTGTGCCTAATGTTGATGGGCTTCGTGAGTTGATCCTTGAGAAGGCTCACAGTTCTAAATATTCTATTCACCCGGGTGCTGCCAAGATGTACCAGGACCTGCGGAAACATTATTGGTGGCGAAGGATGAAGAAGGACATTGTTGCTTATGTGGCTCATTGTTTGAATTGCCAACATGTGAAGTATGAGCATCAGAGACCCGATGGTTTATTTCAGCAGATAGAGATCCCTGAGTGGAAGTGGGAGCATATCACTATGGACTTCGTTGTTGGACTCCCACGGACTCAGAGGAAGTTCGACGTCGTTTGGGTTATTGTGGATAGGCTGACTAAATCAGCACATTTCATTCCAGTGGCAAGTAATTCTACTTCGGAGCAGTTGGGAGAGATATATATTTGAGAGATTGTTCACCTTCACGGTGTGCCCGTGTCTATCATTTCTGATTGAGGTACGCAGTTTACCTCGCACTTTTGGAGGGCGGTTCAGCGTGAGTTGGGAACACGGGTTGAGTTGAGCACATCATTCCATCCTCAAACGGATGGGCAGTCTGAGCGTACTATTCAGATCTTGGAGGATGTGCTCCGTGCTTGTGTTATTGATTTTGGAGGTTATTAGGACCAGTTCTTTCCGTTAGCGGAGTTTGCGTACAATAATAGCAACTAGTCGAGCATTTAGATGGCTCCCTACGAGGCATTATATGGTAGAGGGTGTAGATCGCCAGTTGGATGGTTTGAGCCGAGAGAGGCTCGATTATTGGGTACAGACTTAGTTCAAGAGGCCTTAGATAAGGTCAAGGTTCTACAGGATCGACTTCGTGCAGCTCAGTCTAGGAAAAAGAGTTATGCCGATCGTAAGGTTCGTGATGTGGCATTCTTGGCTGGAGAGAGAGTATTACGTCGGGTATCGCCCATGAAGGATGTTATGAGATTTGGGAAGAAGGGCAAGTTGAGCCCTAGATATATCGGGCCATTTGAGATTCTCGATAGAGTGGGGGAGGTAGCTTATAGACTCGCATTGCCTCCAGGGTTATCCTCAATTCATCTGGTATTTCATGTATATATGTTCCAAAAATATCATGGTGACCCGTCCCACGTGTTAGATTTTGGCTCTGTCCATTGGACAAAGATTTGACATATGAGGAGGAGCCGGTAGCCATTCTAGACCGGCAGGTTCGTCAGTTGAGGTCAAAGAGTTATCCTTCAGTTTGAATGCAGTGGAAAGGTCAGCCCGTTGAGGCAGCTACTTGGGAGTCCGAGTCGGACATGCAGAGTAGATATCCCCACCTATTTGCCAGTTCAGGTAATTTTCTATGTCCGTTCGAAGACGAACGTTTGTTTTAGATGTGGAGATTGTGATGACCCAAAGGGTCATCTTATGAACTAAGACACTATTCTAGGCTCATTAGCCTTAAGAAGACTAATTTTAATTACTTCGATTTGCGTGCGCAGTCCGGTCGTGAAACCAAAAAGCTTTTATGTAAAAATATGAGAAATAATCATTTTAGAATTTAAAATTTAGTTTTTAGTTGACTCGGGTCAATATTTTGAGTAAACGGACCCGGATCTGTGTTCCGATGATCTCGGGAGGTGCAGAGTAAAATATGAGACTTGGGCGTATGCCCGGAATTAAATTCCGAGATCCCTAGCTTTAGAAATCAATTTTTGAAGAAAATTGCTCTGCTAGATTATTAAGGAAATAAATTAATTAATTAATGTGTGAAATCGTTGGTATCGGGCCTGTATTTTGATTCCGGATCCCGGTACAGGTTTATTATGATATTTAAGTCCTATCAGTGAATTTTGGTGAAAATCGAAATTGATTTGACGTGATTTGAACGTCCTGTTGAGAAAATAGTGAAATTGAAGTATTCTTGAGAAAATCATGAGTTTTGAGGTTGAATTCGTAGTTTTAAATGTTATTCTTGTGATTTGATCGCACGAGCAAGTCCGTATGATGATTTTAGACTTGCGTGCATGTTTGGTTTGGAGTTCCGAGAGCTCGGGTGAATTTCGAATAGGCTACAGAGTGTTTAGAACTTAGAAAACACAGCCGGTGCATCTGGTGTCTGTAGCAGGCCTCTGATCTTGCAATTGCGAGATCAAGCATCAAAAATGCGATGAGGGCAGTGATGGAAAATGCGAGATTTTCTTTGCAAATGCGAAGAGTGTCCAGGAAGGCCAGTAATCACAAATGCGACGTAATAGCCCAAATGCGAAGGCTGCAGAAATTGTGAAGGTTCGCATTTGCGATATCCTTCTCGCAATTGCAAGCTTCACAAATGCGAAGCTCCAATCGCAATTGCGACATCCGCAGCCTGTTAAGTGGGGCTTAGACGAGATTTTCACCCATTTTTCAATTATCTCAAATCCTAAACCTCCATAGGCGATTTTCCAAAGACCCAAACTTCTCCAAATCATAGGTAAGTGATTCCTAACTAATTCCTTTCAACCGCTTACTACTTTTAACAAGATTTCAATCTAGAATCTAGAGTTTTCATAGTAAAAATTAAATTTTTTGGGTAGAACTTAGGAATTTAGACCTCCAATTGATGTCGGAATCCAAAATCAATTGTATATCTGGGCTCGGGAGAGAATGGGTAAACGGGTTTTGGTCCGAACCTCGAGTTTAGACCAAGCGGGCCCGGGGTCGATTTTTGTATTTTGATAGAAAAACATAGGAAAATCAGGATTTTTCATTAAAGTTAATTCCTTTAGCAATAATTGATGATATTGAACCAATTCTGATTAGATTCGACCGGGTTAGAGGCAAATTCTAAAGGAAAAGCGGTGATTGAGCAATGAGTGGTCTGCGGAATTGAGGTAAATGTTTGGTTTAACCTTGACTTGAGGGAATATGAATCCCCAAATTAAATGATATGTGAAATTTCATGTGTATGGTCTATAGGTGATGTGACGAGTATCTATGCACCACCAAATTATCTGTTTAGCATGTCCCATTCTCCGTTTCCAATTGATTTTATTCCTGTCTTGATTGTTTCATGATCATTGATGCCTCCATGTCTACTCGTTTTACTTACTTGTTTGTTAGATATTTTTTCACTTATTTGGGAGTATTGATTGTTCCTTAATTTCATTGTGGTACATTAATGGTGGAGTTGGTTGTCAGTGTTTCATGATACATTTCAGTTGGTTTCGTTGTGTAGTGATGATTGGTGAAATTTCTGAATAGTACAACTTTCTGCTTACAATTGTTGAGACATAAATATTGTGAAAGACTTTGACCTAAACTGTGAAAATCTTTTTATAAATAAAGAGATGTGATCGTCTGGTGGGAGCGTGTTGCACGCCGCAACAAGAAGTAATAAGGGAGGACATGTGGGATCGGGTTACATGCCGCAACAGGAGAAATAAGAGTGGTATATATAGGGAGGAGCAATAAGGGTGGACATGTGGGAGCGAGTTGCGCGCCGCAACAAAGAGCAATAAGGGAGGATATTCATGTTTTACTGATTATATGATAAAGACTGGAAAAACTTACTGTTTTATTCTATTGTTCCCATACTCTGATTTTACCGTTATTTTAAATTAAAACTTGGAAATTTTCGTGAGGATTGGTTATAGCTGAGATGTGGAAAAGTTAACCGAATGTTTTATTAATTGTTGCAAGTTACTATTTAATTAGTTTATTATTCCCTTCTTGCTTTATTATACATTGTATCCAGGTTATGTTATAAATATCCCACCATAGCCTCGTCATTACTTCGTCGAGGTTAAGCTTGGCACGTACCAGTACATGGGGCCGATTATACTGATAATGCACTATGTACTTCTTGTGCAGATCCAGGTACCGGCCAGAGCTAAGTTGAAGTACTAGTCCATACTATTCGCACGGAGACACGAGGTAGATCTGCTGGCGTCCGCAGATTCATGGAGTCTTCTCCCATATATTCATTTATTGTTTTACTTAGTTCAAAACATATATATATTTCTTTCAGCCAAATACTTGTAGTATTTTTATTAGTTCGTAAATTGTGACTCCAGACCCTGGGTAGCTAGATATTATAATTAGCTTCGAGTTTCGTTTTATTATGTCTCACACTATTCGACATTCGTTTATTTGATAATTTAGACCTAATATTATATTTTAATTATTTTAAATGTTGAATCCCTTTAACATTGGTCTTCCTAGCAAGTGTGGTGTTAGGCGTCATCACGATCCCGAGAGTTGGGAATTTGGGTCATGACAGTATTTTTAATTTGCAAATACAAAAATTACTCTCAGATATTAAAAAGTAGACGCAGTTAGCATTTTAAATAAGGAATCATACCTTTATTATAACAATACAAGTAAAATCAATATTTTCACTAGGAAATTACTTCTTTTAGTTTTTTTGTATATTTAAAAATAAATTTACACAAGTAAGATAACATCTTCAATAAGGGAATTATCAATCAGAATAAGGAAATGTTTTAAAATATCTTCAATAGATAAATTATACCCCACAAGTATAGAATTAAATAAACTACAAGTTCTCAAAAATCAAAATCATAAATCTCATATCTTTTAAGCAATGCTTATGAAATTTTTGTCATAATTTAATAGTAAAGTGATTTAAATTATATTTAATAACCATAGAATAACACAAATTTTTATGATATAATAAAAAAAATTGATCTCAATCGAAATTCCCAATTAAGACTACAAAATTTTCTGATATGAAAGAAGAAAACTCATAAACTTGAGATTAAGAGGACTGTTTATTTTATAGAATTTTATAATTTCATAGTCTCTTTTTTGAGTGTTCTTGTTTGAGATCACATATAAATAATAGAATAAAGAAAAGAAAAATACAAAAATAATGAAACGATAAATAGAAAATTGGGAGGTAGTCGAAAAGGAAAATGACTGGACAAAAAAAAAATAAAAAGAAAGTCAGACAAGGTTCAAGATAATTACTAACTTGAATTTTACACACGAGAAAAGTTTTCAAAAAATCTACCGGTCATGACACCTTTGTCTAATTTACGGTTGCGGGTGGTAGGATCAGATATTTAACCTAATTTAAGAAAATTTCAACATAGATATATAAAAATTTTATCATCTTAACAGGTGTCATGCCATCCCGTTGTAAAAGGGTTGATCCGCCCTTACCTGATGCATGTGACTTCAATAATATACCCTTAATTCCTAAAAGAGAAACAACTGACGAAAATAATACGATCCATTTTTTGCTTTTGAAACATAGTGGAAACTTACTTTATCTTCTTTTGATTAGAGATTGCAAGTTTAATTTGCAACGGATTAATGTGGATATTGTTCTTAATGTTCATAAAGTGAATCTTGTATACTTTTATTAAGATAGTTTTAATCCTATTTAAAGCTGTCAAGCCTAGAACGGAATTAAAATTATATTTTTTTGTATTCCGTTTGATATAAGAATAGCTTTTGTTATAGCTTTTTTTCCCCGTAGATTGGTAAAATCTGAAATCTAATTATTCTAAAATCAAATTCATACAAATGAGTCTAGATCTAGACCAAAGTTGTTCAAAATTTAGTTTGATCCTAACCTTCGCGGACGATAATATTTGATATTTTATCATTTTATATATATATATATATATATATATATATATATANATAATATAACGAAGGTTAAATTATTTGGCCCTTTTCCCGAATTTAAATAAACAAATAACTGGGTAACCAAAGTTTTCACTCTTGCGTATTATTAGGTGTTTAACTTTGGCATAATTCACAAAAGAGTAATTTTTAACTTGCACCCTCTAAACTTTAGGTGTTAGATCAAAATACACCCAAAACTTTTTATTGGAGCAGATAACCCCCTAGATTCATGATGGTTGACTTCCAATTGTCATCAATGGTCAACCCCAATCTGGTCAATTTCATATTAAGGGTCTATACAGTTCATGTTAAACCTACACTTATTTCAATCCAACTTATATTTAATATTTCGTTCAGTAACGTTACTAATATGGTAAACAAGATCTTATGCATTCATTATTTACTCAATTCATCGAATTAAACATTTTCAAAACACTGACACGATAAATTATTATAATATGATAATTTTTACTACGTGTATATATATATATATATATATATACACGTAGTAAAAATTATCATATTATAATAATTTATCGTGTCAGTGTTTTGAAAATGTTTAATTCGATGAATTGAGTAAATAATGAATGCATAAGATCTTGTTTACCATATTAGTAACGTTACTGAACGAAATATTAAATATAAGTTGGATTGAAATAAGTGTAGGTTTAACATGAACTGTATAGACCCTTAATATGAAATTGACCAGATTGGGGTTGACCATTGATGACAATTGGAAGTCAACCATCATGAATCTAGGGGGTTATCTGCTCCAATAAAAAGTTTTGGGTGTATTTTGATCTAACACCTAAAGTTTAGAGGGTGCAAGTTAAAAATTACTCTTTTGTGAATTATGCCAAAGTTAAACACCTAATAATACGCAAGAGTGAAAACTTTGGTTACCCAGTTATTTGTTTATTTAAATTCGGGAAAAGGGCCAAATAATTTAACCTTCGTTATATTATAGGGTCAAAATTTATTCATACCATTATATTATCGAGCTAAATTTATCCCTACAATCAATAAAATTTTAAAAATACCCCTTGAACTATTAAGTAATCCAAAATCTCTCAAATTTCTTTTATTTAAATCGCTAGTTGTTCTTGATCCACTATTTTTGAAATAATTTGCATCTATCTGCTTTTTGGATTAGAGAAAAACAATAAGGGAAAACAATATTAGATAAAACAACCGAAGAAACAAAGTATAGTAAATTGAAAAATCTAAATTATGTAGCTTTTCTAAATTCTAAAAGTATTTACAACGTCCCAGTTTTAATGAATTCGTTGCACCAAATGTACGGAGACGTTGTAGGTGTTAGTGATTGAAGTTGAAATTCCTCGAAAAGGCCTACACATTATGAACTCTTAAGTTAGTCGATCGAACTCTATACTAACCAGGCAATGACAAAATATATTTGAATATACTTGTACATACATGATGATCAACTACATATAATACACAATAAATAAACCCAATAAATTTTATGGTGTGTATATGATTGAAAAAGAAATAAAATTTTAAACTAGTTTTATTTATTACAAAAAGAGAAATGGGTGCGTTGGTAATTTAAAAAAATTATGAATAATTTGTATAGTCTAGTAACTTGAGAATTCACATCAATATTAATTTTTAAAAATAATGGACCGAGAAGAACAATATGTGATTTAAATAAAAAGAAGTTGGGAGGATTTAAATTACTTAACAGGTCAAGGATTACTTTTAAAAGTTTGCTGATTGTAGGATTAAATTTGGCCCGATAGTATAAGGTTAAGGATAAATTTGACCTGATAGTATAACCAAGGTTAAATGTAGACAATATATAAAAATAGAGGGATATATTTGGCCCTTTTCCCTTTAAATTCCGATCCTTATTTAATAAAGGCAAAATGGCCAAATATACCTCTCTACTTTCATATATTATCTATATTTAACCTCCATTATACTATCGAAAAATTTATCCTTGTCGTTATACTATTATGTCAAATTTACCCCTACAATCAGCAAATTTCTAAAAATACCCCTTGATCCGTTAAGTAATCCGTAATCTCCCAAATTTCTTTTATTTAAATCACTTGTTGTTCTTCTCGGTCCACTATTTTTGAAATAACTGGCATTTATCTGCTTTCTGAATTAGAGAAAAGTAATAAGAGAAAAAAAAAAATTAAATAATACAACCGAATAAACAAAGTATAATAAATTTAAAAATCTAAATTAGTTAGCTTTTTAAAATTCTAAAAGTATTTACATCCTAATTTTAATGAATTCGTTGCACCACATGTATGGAGTCTTTGCAAGTATTAGTGATTGAAGTTAAAGTTCCTCAGAGACTTTACATTGTCTAATTCAACTTTGCTTTAGTTAAATACCTACACATTATTAAGTTGGCCGATCGAACTCTATACTAACCATGCAATGACAAAATATATTTGAATATACATGTACATACATGATGCAACAACAACAACAACTCAGTGAGATCCTACAGGTGGGGTCTGGGGAGGGTAGTGTGTACGCAGACCTTACCCCTACTCCAGAGGAGTAGAGAGGCTATTTTCGGTAGACCCTCGGGACAAGAAGGAAAGCGACAGTGTATAAATAACAACAAAAGAATTCAGAAAGATAATACCAGCAACACAATAACCGGATAATAGAAAGCAAAGTAATAACACTAAGCAGTAACAAAGGCACAATACTATAGATGCTAGAGACTAATATGGACACAAAGAGCCACAAAACATACAACAACCTAACCTACGACCCTAATGAAGTATTAAGAACACAACTGGAACCTCTAGCAGCCTAGAACAAAACACTATCATACTAGCCTCCTATATCCTAACCTACAACCCTAATACACGATGATCAACTACATAAAATAAATAGACCCACTAAATTCTACGGTATGTATATGATTGAAAATAAATAAAATTCTAAACCAATTTTATTTATTACAAGAAGATAAATGAGTGCATCGGTACTTAAAAAATTTACGAATAATTTGTATAGTTTAGTAACTTTAACATTCACATCAATAGTAAATTTTGAAAATAATGGAACAAGAACAACAACAAGTGATTTAAATAAAAAGAATTTGGGATGTTTTGGATTACTTAACAGATGTGGGTATTTTTAAAAGTTTGCTGATTGTTGGGATAAATTTGGTCCGATAATATAATAGTAAGGTTAACTTTGGACCGATAATATAATGGAGGTTAAATATAGATAATATATGGGGGTATATTTGGCCCTTTTATCTTTAAATTCCGATCCCTATTTAATAAGTTACACTTTAAGAATAAACCCTCTCGTTAGGGTTCTAGGGTTTAAAGTTTAAACTATCAGAAAGCTGAAGCTATAGTGGACATTATTTCTCTACTGCTTCTTTGTTTAATGCTTAAAGATTGAATTTTTTACCAGCAATAAACACCAATAATGTCGATAAATAAAGCAGTTGAAGAAGATTCAAATCAAAATCAAAACCAGAACAGTAGATTAACCTGGGAAGGTTGCAATGTATTGCTTGACATCAATGACGGCGACCGTTTGGTTTTTGCTCGTCTTACTGCTGCTTCGTAAGTAAATTACTACCAAAATTTTACTGTTTGCTGCAATTAAAATACTCTACTGAGGATTGATATAGCTAATTAGAATGATTTTTGTGAAATTGAGACATGATTGATTGGTTTTTGTGCAAATAATGTGAAAGAAGCTAGCTTTTAAAGTTAATTCTCATGGAGAAGGTGAATTGTTGATGCAGGACGTTGAAAATAGGGAATAAGAAGTGTTGTCTTCAGCCACTGATAGGTTGTCCATTCGGGTCTCTGTTTCTAGTGGAGTCTGGAAAAGAAGGACCGTTTTTGTCTCGTTTTGTTCCCAATGCAGAAGGTATTGTTTTTATTAGGCTTTTGAATCTGCTGTGAATTGTGTTCTCCTAGTTCTTTATGTATGCAGTAATCATTTACTGGGAGTTCTTAGTATTAGGAGTAGTAAATTACGCTATTATGTGTAGGCTGTTTAGTTATAATGTCTATCAGAAATACTCTAAAGCCTGGCTTCTTTATAGAGACACGTATTCCCTTTCCTATGTATAGATCATCATCAACGTCGTAGACTTTTCTAGGCTCTCAGGAGCAAGCATGATTATTGTAATTTTTACTTAATACCGAGGACAATTAGATGCAGGATTTCTACGGCAGTTGATGATATTGTTTGCCTATGGGCATGGCTTTCAGTGGTTTGCATTCGGTCTACCGTCATGCCACATTGAACTTACCATGTTTCTGAATAATGCCAATGAATGAGCTCTTGCTTTCTGTTATGCACACAAACTTTTTCAGTTAAACCAGAAGTAATCTTCTATTTGGCTTTGTTTATTCGCTATAGTATATTTCTTGCTTATACTTCCCAAGCATGCGGGAGAAAGAACCAGCTGAAGAGTGACAAATGGATAAGGATAATAGAGGTGGTTTAGAGGTCTTGGATCAAGTTAGTTCACACAGAGACCAAAGGAAATATGCTTATGCATCTCGTGTTACTTTGTCTAATTGCTCTCTTCATTTCTTAGCAAATTATGTGGAATTGATAGTATCTTGTTGTGCATTGTCATTATTAGGAAACAACCTTGAAGAAAAAGACGTAGATGGATCTAAGGACAACCGCGCAATTGTTGATAATAACACTGCCCAGAGTCTCACTAGTGAAGATATTGACGAGATGCGAAGGTGAGAGTTTGTCAGAGATTCATGTTTTTATGTGATTTTATTTTATTTTCATAGACAGTTTGAAAAAATGTGAAGATACACTGCTAAGCTTTAAAGATGCACTATAATTTGTTTTCATTTACCAGTTTCAAAGAAACATATTAATCTTACTCTGTTCCAGGCAGGGAGCAAAAGGGGACGAAATAGTTGATGCGCTCATTGCAAACAGTGCAACTTTTGAGAAGAAGACATTATTTTCTCAAGTGAGCTTCACATTTTTGGTGTTGATAGTTTAGTTTTTTTTTTTTTTTTTTCAAAGATATGCTGAACATTGCAGTGTTTTGCAGGAAAAGTATAGGATTAAGAAACAGAAGAAATATGCACCTAGAGTACTAGTGAGGCGTCCCTCTGCACGAAGGTTGATTCCTGCCTTCAAGTTTCCATTTGTTATTCTGGACATCTCTATTCTAGACTTACTTCCTAATTTTCCTTCATCTGTAACTTGGATTGGGGAAGAGGAGAGGGGAGACAAGATTGAATAATGTCTCTAATTATTATTATTATTATTTTTTTTTAATTTCGAGCTTAGGAACTAAAACTGTAATAATGGTTACATAATCAAAATTAAACAAGTTACTTTCAGATACTGCAAAATGTAGCCGGACCGCCCCAAGTGGGTATGAAAGCAGTATTTCTTACTTGCGCAATGATCTTTTGGTAACTGTCACTTTTGTTGTTACTAGGTCATACCACCTCAATCATATGGAACACTCAGTTTCGCTATGGAATTCTGACTTCTGTCCTCTTTATTTCTTTTGATGCATAATGCATTTTTGAGCCAGTTTGGATGCGTTTCACTTTTTATGATTTTTGTCTCAGATGAAATTATTTTCATTTCAATCACACACAATGGTAGTTCTGCACTTTTTTTTCTTTATTGTTCTTTCAAGCATATAAATGATAGTTCTGCATTTAATTTCATGGGCTTGAAATCCCCAAGAGATTCACTAGTGCTGATGTCAATCATAGAAAATCACAATGCTGCATTTGGTTTCTTGGTGCAAATCCCCTGTTGTTGTGTTCCTCAATCTTTCTTCAGTATCTAACATATGTCTTGCTCTTCTCAGCATTTGTGAAGCCTACTTCAAGAAACATCCTGACAAAATCGGGTAATAATATGGTCTGCTCTTGCTTTTGATCAAATATCTTCACCTGTTGCTTTCTGGTTGTGATTTACCTTTTGATTGGAGAAAAGGAAAAATAGACTTTGATTACTTATTTTGGAATCAAGAAATCTGATTTATTCTCCTTGATGTTATTTGTTGTTGGTATGACAGTGCTCATGCACGTTAAGAATATAAATAAATGTCATCCAAATGTTCATTGTAGTTTAATAACCTCAAGTGTGTCATATCTTGCTCATCTTGCATTGCATGATTCTAGGCTTTGTGTACACAGGGGTTGATATTAATTCTTTTGATTCCATCAGGTTCATGCGAGTGGATGCACTATCTCTTCTGCTCTGCTTAGGGAACGTTACTGCAAATGCAGATGTACTTGTAGTGGACATGGTCGGTGGTATTCTTACTGGTGCTATTGCAGAACGACTAGGAGGTATGTTTGTTAGTTCTTCCCTGTAGTTACATTAAGAACATCAAGGGCGTATTTGTGATTATTGCTTTATACACATAAATTTGATTATTCAGCCTATACAATTGGAATTTGTACCAATTCTCTGGATTATTGCTACTGTCGCTACTGATACTAACCCTATGGTTGTCATAATGTACGCAATGCTAATGCCTCATCGTTGTGAAACCATGTCAGAACATGTTATAGTATTGTCAAATTGCTTTGAAGTTTGACTATAGTTTTTTCATGACAATGATCTTAGCAGGTACTGGTTTTGTGTGCAATACCTACCGAGGGTCGTCTCCGTATCCTGTCGATATCACGAGGATGTTTAATTTAAATGATGAGATTTGTAAAAGGTACACTTCCTTTCGATAAAATAGAATAACAATCCAATTACAATACGTGACAGAATTTTGATGATTCTAAGTTCTGAGGGAGAGTTAGTACTCAGTAGTTAACAAAATGTATATTTCAGTAGATAGCTTATAGTTTCGTTTTTTCAAAGATCATCTAAATATGTTTATTGCATTAGTGCTAACTATGACTTACTGTTTGCCCGTGGGTCTAGAATTGTGCATGCATCTCTGACTGACCTGAATTCATTTCAAACTGGAGCTTCAGTGGCTTCAATGTCTGAGAGTAAGGTAAAATCAAGTTGTAATATCTAAGGTTGCTCATTTTTTGGTGGAAATTATTTCTTCTCTAAATGTGTTTTTCTCTTCCCTGCAACATGTGCCTGCAGGAAGAAACCTTACCTGCCGCTCATTCTGGCGGTGTAGAAGAAGTTGGCATTTCATCTGAACATGGTTGCATGGAAATAACAACTGAGACCATTCCCTCACCAATAATTAAGCCTTGTAAATCTGTAAAACCAGGTCAGAAGGCACCCCAGGAGGCCATCAAGTTGTGGAAAGAAAATGGTTTTTCCAGGTTTGAACATTATTCGGTTTCCATTCTTTTCTTTTGCCATGTTATATTGTTGCCTTCTATCTTATTTCCAATTCTTCTTTTCAGCCTAATAATTGCTGCTCCAGAACTGGACCCTTGGGGCATTATTAAAGAAGTGCTTCCTCTGTTATCATTTTCAGCTCCTTTTGCTGTTTATCACCAGTATGCTCAGGTATTGTTCTTAGCTTGCCAAACTTATTTAATGTTCTTAGCCTGCCAGGCTGCTCATTCCTTGTTTACATGCACAAGCTCTTTCTTATCCACTTTTTTATTAGCCCAAGTTTTGCATTCTTTAAACGTCAAGAAGAATTTTAAATAAACATGTTTGAATCTAAAAACCATAAGTTGTTGGATTTAGGCATAAGTCAATATCCTTTTATCTTCTCTTTAATATAGAAAGGTGAGTAAAACAGATTTTCAAAAGTCTTATTCTTATTTTACATTTGAGTGATAAAAAGCGTTAAGAGGGGAAATCCTGCAATAGGATCTCATACTGCTTATAGAGGCATGATGTCTTAATGGACTTTCCTATGTTGTATCCAATCACAGAGAAGGCTATGAATTTTTTGCTATTTTATCTTCAATCAGAAAAAGCAATCTGGGTAGAATAACCTCTTGTAAACTGTATTCTTTATTGCATGTTGTGCTTCTATTTCTCTTTCTTTTTCAAAAGACATTTTAAGCTTTGATGTAAATTCATGATTCCACTATAATATTTTGGCTAGATTTGTAAAAATACTCTCTTTTCTCCCATAAGTTAGCTTCTCTCTCTCTCTCTCTCTCTCTCTGTGTGTGAGTGTGTTTGTGTGTGTCTTCTGTTAGATCAATGATTGAAGCCCACTCTGTGTTGTGGCATCCTCTCTTCTGTTGGAGAAGTAAGATAAAACTGATCCTTTGTTTCAATTGCAGCCTCTTGCGACGTGTATGCACAACCTTCAGATTGAGAAAATGGCTATCGGCTTACAAATTTCTGAACCTTGGTTACGTGAATATCAGGTTTGTTTTAATCAAATCCAAACCACCCCCACAAGGTGGAGATCTTACCACTTAAAAGATCACTTAACTTTATTCTTACTTCCATTCTTCAAGGGGTTTTGTGAAGCAGACAACAGAACCAGTCTTATTCCACACCATGGGATCTGGGGAGGGTAGTGTGTACGCAGACCTTACCCCTACGTTGTGAGGATAGAGGGGCGCTGTCAAGCAGACAACAGACCCAGTCTTATCCCACACCGTGGGCTCTGTCAAGCAGATTTTAGATAATTTATAATAGGCTCTGTCAAGCAGATTTTAGATAATTTATAATAGCTCAATGCGATTTTTTTTTAACAGTCCCCCCTTCTTTATTTGCTAGCTTGTTAGTTGCCAGAATCGCTAATTAGAAAACTATGCAGGTACTCCCATCAAGAACCCACCCACATATGCAGATGAGTGCTTTTGGTGGTTACATACTAAGTGGCACGAAAATATCCAGCAGTGAACCCGTTACAAGCTCCAACTAGGATAATATTTTTGGCACCTCTGTGGTTCGTTGTATAATGTCGCTTGGCAAAGCCATTTCCACAAATTTTCGAGAATATTTTCTTGTTAGAATAGATGGTTTAGGATTATCTGGTCTTTTGTTTGAGCAGAAGCAAGGTAATTCATGTTGTTATTTTATTCATTGATGTATTGTTGAATAAGCAATTCTTACGTTATAAAGAATTTGAAGATGATGTGGTAACTCGTAGAATTCTTGGAGATTGTTTGGTATGAGGGATAAAATGGGATAATAAGGGGTGAGATTAAATTTATCTCATCAAATTTGGGATTATTTTATCCTATAAATTAGTCCGCGTACCAAACAACCTCGTAATAAATAAGTAATAAGTTGTAGAACAGTTGGCAAATGACGCCTAGTTTTTAGTTCACAGTTTTTGAAATTTAAAAACAAAAAAGTAGTGTCAGTTTGTCACACTTGTCATGGCACACCGTTGGAGGCTTCCATAAGTTTACTACGAACTCATTCCAATTTATAAGATGTCATAACAAGTTGACTGGATACGAAATTTAAAAAATAAATATTTTTAAAATTTGTGATCTTTAAATACATTATAGCATTTGTCAACAAAACTTTTAAAACTTGCGTTCTTAAACTTGCTATAACATTCACATGTCTAAATATAATTATCATTAAAGATAAATATGACAGTTCAAATTAAATAATTTTTTAAAATAGTGACACACTTTTGTAAACGTAGGTAGTAATTAAGAAATAAAAACCTTGGATTGTCCGATCTGAAAACAAATAGTATATCAATCTCTAACTCTGCACCCACCCAATTAGTATGAAGTAAGAGATGTATGGGCCCATAAATTGGGCCCACATGAAATTTCCGAAATATATTCATAAATGCGTGCGGGCGGGCGGGCCCTCGGATTCGAAACTGAGCGCCTCCTCCCCACACTTTACACGCTCTTACCATTCCCGCTGTTTCAAACCTTCCCACAACAAAGCCCTCCTCTTTTCCAATTTTTTTTTTCCGTTCAAACACCGTTTGATTGATAATCTACGTCTGCAGTTTGCCGGCTATGTCTACCGCCGGCGAAAACGTGGATCTTAACCTGAATCTCAACTTGTCATTAGCTCCACTTCATCTAATGTCTCAAATTTGCTCAGAATCTCGTCCCGTAGCTCGCAATCTGTTTGCCTCATCTACATTCGTTTCTACTCCGGTGAGTATTTTTGTTTTTCTTAGCTTTCTCCTTTTTATTATTTTTTAAATAACGTGATCTCCGTACTAGTTTGTATTTTGTAACGTCTAAATTTATTTTTTTCTTTTGGTTTAATTTCTCTCCCCGTGTTTAAATTTTTGTATCTCCCTTGTTGAACGCTTTAGATCAGGAAAATTTAACTTATGTATTGTCCCGCGCACTTCTTAAAAAAGATGTACCTTGATTATCAAAATATTTGTATGCATTGGTACTATTTATCTCTCTTAAACATTAACTTAAATACCTCATTAACACTTTGCTTATTAGAACATTAAGCGCCTGTTTTTTGTTTGAAACGCCAAGTATTTCAGTTTGTCAAAACGACAAATAATATGGACAGGTGGTAGTAATTTTTTTTAGCATGGAAAGTTTATGCTTTATAGGAAAAAGTATGTTATATATTAAAAATCCACATGAAAACTACTACTCCACTAATGATGCCTTCTTTTATAATTAATACAGCATCTGTTGTAACTTATATGGTAGACTTTACATGTTAGGACTATATTGGACTATGCCATCTTTATTCAAACTTTCACTATTTTCAAAAATTTAAATTATTATTCAAGATTTAAACTCTGATATGATGCTTTTTTCTGTAAGTTTGTTTTCATTCTATAGTCCAATTAACTTTTCTCTCAATTTAATTCATGATCTTTTTGTTGGTATGCTTAATTAGTGGAGTTTCTTCTGTCTGTTGCTACTTTTGGAGATACTGTCTTAACTTGTGTAATTTAGTACCTCAATCCTATTAAGTCCTCTAGCAATTATCATGCAGTTGAATGATTTAGCATTCACCATTCATACTTAGTTACAGTAGTCTAATCCTTTAGAATGAGGCTTTCTTAGAACTTTACTGGTGATTATACATGTTCTTCTGCTAATAAATGTTAATCATTTCCCAGTTCTGAAATCGTACGATCATATCAGGACATGAGATTGCATTGATACTAAGTGGTGTTTGGACAAAAAAGGAATTCTTTTTGGTTGTGACGCTGTGTTAGAAAGAATGATTACATGTGCATTTGGATTAGGTTTTAGAAGAATCGTATCAGAAAACATTAGGCTTATAACAGACTCAGCTTAATGGGAGACAAGTATTGTTATTGATCATTAAAACCAATTGAATTTAAAGGGGCAGGGGGGTGGGGGTGGGGTGGGGGGGTTCTAAGCGCTTCTTTGTTTTCATGTCATTGACAACATTTTTGACCTCTATATATGTTTCATACTAACGGAGCTTTTCAATTGCTTGAAGCAGAACAATGGAATTGAAAAGTCTAAGGATGATAATTGTGGATATGGAGTTTGTAAGAGGACTGTTGCAGCCAATCATTCTCCCCTTGGACAAGCTGCTCGTGCACGTGCCAAAAAATCCAGTAAAGTAAAGGCTTCTAGAGATGTCATATCAGCTGCTACAGGAATAAATGCAGGTCCTAGAATGAGGCATCATCTGGAGTATTAAATATGCATTGATTATCCAGCCAAGTTTGTTAATGTATCAATTTCTCTTTTTATTTTTTTTCTTAACGCAGATCTGCTTGATAACCTGAATTTAGGTGGCAGTTATCGGTTTGACAACTCTTTGGGTAAGCTGCTTTGTTTAGATGTAACTTATATGACCAGGTGCTTCTGCTTTTCGATGTTTTAGTTATTGGCTAGTAATAAATATGCCATTTTCTGGCAGGCCTATTGACAAAGAAATTCATTAGTTTGCTTCAGGAGGCCGAAGATGGATCCCTCGATTTGAACCATTCTGCAGATGTTTTGAAGGTAAACTTTCTCCTGCATCATAATTTGGAGAAGATACATGTTATTAAAGGTTTTATGAATGTGGATCAGTAAGAACTAGAACATATTCTTTGTTCTTCTTTCCTTCATTTGGCTCCCTTAACTTCATGTGGGATACTAATTTATTTGTTTTCTTGTTCTACAGGTGGCAAAGAGGAGAATTTATGACATCACGAATGTCCTTGAGGGAATTGGATTAATTGAGAAAACTACAAAAAGTCGTATATGTTGGAAGTAATACACTTGTGCATTTGGTTCAGTTTTTTACGACCTTACATGGTAATGACCCCTGGACTTATCTTTAACAGAGGGTTTCCGTCAACCAGATCTCGAGGGCTGCATGATCAAGCATCTAGATTGAAGGTGCTTATAAATTGCTTAATGTGATGGTTAGCTGTTGTATAAACAAAAGCACTAAATATTAAGAAGCTTATGAGTTAGAGCTTGAAGCAAAAAATACAATATGATGAAGCAAATATATTTGTTTGCACCTAACTACTAGTAATAGCTTTTGACAGGAAGGAGTGACGGTGTCCTGTATTCTTCCATTCTGATTCTTTAACTGAACCTTGCTTTCCGTTTAAATGACAGGAAGAGATTGAATATCTAAATGCAGAGGATTGGCGACTTGATAACTGTATAAGGTTTGGTAACAACTTGTCATCAATGAGAGAGATGTTTCTGCGTTTTTTACTTTATGAATGTGAGCATGAAAGCAATTTTCATTACAGGGAAAAACTAGAGCAAATAAGGACCCTAGAATCTGATGTGAATTGTCAGAAGTATGTCCTTTTTCTCCTGATGAAATTCTTTCTATTTTGAAAATGTGATCAATTTCTTAAAATCATCTGGTTCGACCCTTCAGGAGCCTCCTTCTGACGGAGGAAGATATCATGAGCTTGCCTCATTTCAGGGTATGTAACATACTTCTTACATCTGTGATTTGTGATGGTGTCTCAGTTCTCTAAAGTGTTTGTGGTATTTGTCACAGGACAAAACTGTTATTGCTATAAAAGCTCCAGATGCTAGTCTTATTGAAGTTCCTGATCCATGTGAGGTGAGTAACCTGGTCTTTGGCAACATTGAAAATTGCAAACAATATACTAGAGTCTAGACTCTGATCCCATTATTTTTCGTAACAGGATCTTGATTTCCCAGAGAAGCAGTATAGGCTTGTTCTTAGAAGCACAACAGGGCCGATAGATTTGTTTCTCTTGAGGTATCTCCGCTAGGTGACAAGTGTCTCTCCATCTTTATAACAACTATTGATTCATGTATAGCTTGGCAGGTTTCCTAATTCTCTTTCAAGTAGTCTCTTGTTAAAAGTAAAGACATTTTCTACTGTATGAGCGAAAAGCTTCAAAGCACTGATAAATGACATGATTATCAATACATGCAGCAAACAAGGTTGGAAACATGAGGACATAACCATCAAACACACAAAACCATTGGATGCATTGTCTGCTGATGAAAAGATGGATGATGCTTACCTCTCCTCAGTACCTCCTTGCTCTTTAGATTCAACTACCTCAAAGCTCTCAGGTGTTCACAAAATAGTACCTTCTCATGCCAGTGTAAGTATTTGACTGAACCCTCCCCCTTTCTATTTATTGGTTGCTCTTGCTGTTGCCAAAGTTGAATAATATTCTAATCAGTGTCATTAAGCGCATTTGCTTTGTCGTTTAAAGCGACGGAAGTAATGCAACGCAATGAGATATCGCTTTATGGATTAAATCATGCGCTTTAGGGAAGTGTGCACTTCAAATAATAACACACAGTAATCCAATCAATAAGCAGTCACTTTTTGAATCTCAACTTTCATTAGTAGGATTAATGTCGGCATCATTGTACATTGGATGCTAACCATAGTTATTTTGATTGCAATTTGATTATTATAGTACTAAATTCATATATGTTTGCCATTTTTTAATGTGCAATTCACTTCAAAGTTCACTTCTTGCTTTTCGCTTCAAGCCTCGTGGACCATGTTTCTTGTGCTTTTCGTTTTTACGAACACTGATTCTAATCCACATTTGTTCTTCCACAAATTGCAGATAGATGATGATTACTGGTTGCGCTCAGATCAGGAGGTCACCGCTACTGATCTATGGGGCATTGAACATTCTTAAAAATGGAGTGGCCTGGTTAAAGCATTGAACTCCAGATACGGATGCAAGAAGATACACAGAAATAAGGCTTCTAACAGACCTGTAAATATATAAACAAAACTTTACGTACTATCAGTAACTGGTTTACTTTACGTACTATCAGTAACTGGTTTAGGACAAGAGGTAACCTATGAAATAGCGTTAATTATTTATTGAGGCTTTAGCCGTTAGTACGAAATAACCGGGTTTCAGGGAAGACCCTGCAACTTCAGCATATAATTATGCAGATTTTATATCAGTATGCTTCACAGGAATACAAGTCTTAAGATTACCCAAAGTTGGTATTAGACTTGGATATGACTTCAATGAAACAAGTTTGTTGGCAGTTGTGTAATTGTGATTCTGGATAGTATTGAAGAGAACTGCAATATGTACACTATTTATACATCTTAAATATTTGGTGTTTCTGGTTATTGTGAATGAGGTAATGAGCTATAGCATTTACATGTACATTTCTAACGTTTAGAGTAAACTAGATTAAAATGAAAGGTATCGTGTCAATACTTTTTTTTCTTTGACTTGTCGTTTCAAATAGATTTTGTGCCAACAGTAATGTAATCGGGATTTCAAAGGGCGATTTGAGGGGAAAATTATTGTGCAGAACCAGATGTTTATATGTATGCACAATGATCATTTTCCTGTGCAAGCACCAGCTAAAAGCCAGTCCCCATCTTATCATACGGAATTATGAATTTACATCTCCAATATCTGAGCAGAAACATAAGTACTTTAATTTGGATATTTGATAATGAATGGTAATTGCATCTAGCAGTCCTATCCACTCAACCCTCATATTTTTCAATCCATGCTAAAAAGTCATGGACAACTTAAGTAATGAATGAAATAAGATTTGCCAGATGTACATTGAACTCACTAACCTAGAACCAATCCTTTTACACCAAACCACATTTTTGGACTAACATGTGGAAGTACTTGATGTCACAAATCAAGGGTTTTGTGCTCGTGTCTTCCTTGATCTGGCCCGTGTTACTCGACTCGCTTCCTCCAAGGTTGTCTCAGCAGGAGGAGAGTTAATAACACTTTCATTAGCTGAGGAAGGCACTGAATCGATCTGCATCACTCGAGTATCAACGGATGCTGAAGATTTTGAGGTTTCAGCAAGGAATTTGGATGGAGTTGCTTTTTGTGCGTTCAGAGAAGCAGCTGCAGTTGAAACCAGGGTTTTGGACGGAGTAGCTTTTTGCACGTTCAGAGAAGCAGCTGCTGTGGAAGACGGTGGAGGAGCTTTAGATGACTCCGCCTCTTCTGTTGCATCTGCATCATTATCACTTGATGATTCAGAGGAAGCTGGGGGTGCTTGTTCTTCAGCTGCAGCAGTTGATCTGCGATTCAGTGTTGCAGTGGGTTGATGACCTCTACTGCTTTGCCTTTGTGGCTGCAATTTCGGAAGGCAGCACAATTGATATTTTAAAAGAGGGATTACACAACCTTGGAGCTAATCATAAACTACTACCACTCAATATTACAATTAAACATCTGTGCACAATTTTGTACAGGTGTCTCTAGGTGGGGAAGTCATGCAGTCAACATGAGGCATGGAAAATATACACCATCAACGAAATTTCCCCTTAGATTCTAAACTCTTTATAGCAAGCTCCAACTAAAACATACTTCCCTAACAGGCAAATTAAGTAGCAAATCTTAATTAGACTGACAAAAACGAACAAATCCACTCAGCAAAGCCCCAAATATTGCGTCAGTTTATATCATCTGTAATCTGGCTATTATCTACACGTAAAACCCCCAACCTCCCCCTTCCCTGGGCCATACCTCGAAAGTACCAGTATAATTAGAAAATTAAGCCATGAATACAGGAATACACAATAGGAAAAAACAGTTGGAAAAAACTTTACTAACTAATTTAACAGGTTGTCTGGTTTCCCAGAGATAAAGAAGATGATAAGAGGATCAGATGCTCAGACTAAAAAGATTCAACATATCTATGAAACCCCAAGGCACCACAAGTATGTGTCCCAAATGTATTATTTACTCCAGAAGGTTAACAAGCAGCTGAATATTTATACCAGAAGGGTTTATTTGACCTTAATGAATTATCACTCCTTAACCTTCAAACTATGCATCATGGAGAGTTCAAGATGGATTTTCCGGATTTTAAGAACACCACAAATTTCGGACTAACAAGCACGCAATTACTCTAATATGAATAAAATCTTCAGATGTCAAACAGCTAACACTATCATTTAGTCCAAACCATTTTTAAAATGCTGAAAATGATTGAACTTGCAAATGAACTGTGAAACACATCTTAATAAAAACCTGAGTTGGGGGAGGTGGATTTGACTGCGAAGCAATGTACTGCAAAACGTCAAAAATCCTCGTCTGACCATAGCTAGCCACTTTCTGCCAGTATAAGACCAACATATCTCCTGCCCTGGTCCTCAACTCCAACAAATTTCGATCAATTTCAGTCTCATGCTTTAAAACCACCGGTTTAAAAAAGGCATCATAGACATATGTAGTTCCCTGCAGTAATTTTACGATATGAAGAACCAAATTAAATTAACATAAAGGTGAAACCATGGAAAGACTAAATATTTGATTTTCAATTAAGAAACTATACATTTATGAATACCTTAGTTTTGGGGCACCACAAGTAAATGAAGAATGCCAGCTTAGCTTCACTGTACATTGGAACCCTTAAAAAGAACAATGTAACAGAAAGCTAGCAATCAACACATAATTTTCAAAATATAGCAAGCTGGATTTTAACATAAAAATGATATGAACAGCCAAGCTCGTTATGATTACCACGAAATAAAAGCATCACCAAACCTCTCACAAACTGTCAACATAGCAACTAAGATCCTGAAAAGTTGTAGGGAGTTAGAACTGAGATTCAAAACAAGATACATTGAGGTCTAAAAAGCAAATGTAGCAGCAAGATACCAATATTGGCACCAAAAGCGGAGTTGCTGAATATCAGGTTTGTTCATTTCCACAGTTTTGAAGCACTCATAAGCTGGATAAGCATAACCAAAAACCATCCTGCATAAGCAACACATCAAAGATCACAGCTTTAGCAACTCAAGCAATACAAAAATTTAAGACTACTAGTCTTTAAAACTTTATAAGGGTAGTCTGCAATTTACACAAGCCCTCTGGTGAGAAAAGATCCAATCATCTTGAATTCCTGAGACAAAACAGCACGGATTAACCAAGCTCTGCTACTAACAAAAGTACTTTAAGTTACACGCACTGACAGTGTAATGAATTTTTCACACCATCAATGTAATTTATAATCTATTATAACAGGTTACTAACCATTTATTTTAAACTACAGATCAATATTACTAAATAGAGTTACCTCAATTAAACCTGGCTGTGTAAACACCTATGTAAATACTGTTTATACCGAGAGAACTTAAACTCTTAACAAAATGACTTGAAAATGCAACACAAAATGCCCTTGCTAATTTTGTTAATAGAACAAAGGAATTTCACTAAAAACGTCAGAGATAACCAAAATATACACTAAAAAATTTTCTTCTTTTTTCATCAGCTTTATTACTCATTTTGTTAATAGCAACACTAAATTCCCAAATTTCAGGAAAACCAATAAAGAAATTTTTTTTAAATCAAAACAATATGAAACAAACACTATAAATATCTCCGGAAGTATCTAAAACAAGGAAATAAGAGGACTCTAGAAATGATAAAACTAAGAATAATAAATTAAACAGTAACTGACGAAGAGTGGAGACCAAAATTACGAACTGATCAGTACCTTGTGTTGATTAATCCGAAAACAACGGTAAACTGAATATAAAAGACGGCGAATTCACTGTTAATTAAAATCGGTGGAAGTAAAGCAGGCGAGCAAACGGAGTGAGTTTTGAGACGTTAGTGGCGCCGCCGTAATGCTCCGGCGAACCGTTGCGATGTCGGCGGAGAAGAGGTGAGAGTGACGGAGAGAGAAGAAAAGACGGGGTCCCAAATTGTGTCGTTTCAAAATTTTCTCATACCATTTTATTGAGCTTATTGGTGTTCGTATTTAAATTGGATTTATTGGGATTCAAAAATTCAGCTTTTATAAAAATGAAAAAATTACTCAAAGTGAAAATTGAAGTTGTATTTGAATTTGAGCCTCACTTAAAAAACGGTGTACAAATTTTGAAGATATATGAGTGAAAGTAGTATTTCAATTTTTTTTTTCAGTTTGGTATTTACAAATAGTCATGGCTAAATTAGTATTTGCAAAATACACAAAAATCTCAATTCAAAATGTAATACCATAAAACCACTTTTAGTATCATTGCTTTCAATCAGACGTTCCAATTCTCTATTATCCTGATTAACTATGTGAAATTTTTAAAAAAATAAGAATAATTGCCTTTCTTTGATATAATGACAATAAAAGTGATGATATTTGAGAATGACAAGAAAAGGCTGCTCTTATTTTCTTTTCTCTTTTTAAAGTCACTAAAATTAATTGTTTGCCGTTTCTGAAATATGAGAAAACTAGTAAACTTTTAGTCATAGTTTTAGAGCCCGTTTGAACATAAAAAAAAACAAAAAAATTTGAAAAATTTTCCTTTTTTTTCGAAGTCAGTGTTTGGCTATAAAATTTTCAATTTCTACTTGAAGATGAATTTTGGAATTTTTCGAAAATTTTGAAAAACTCCAAAAAGCTGTTTTTTAAAATTTTCACTCAAATCACTCACAAAACTTCAAAAACAATCCAAAATAATATTCATGTCCAAACGCAACTTTAATTTTCAAATATCATTTTCACTTAAAAAAATTTTTACTTTTTTTTGGAATTTTGTAAGTCTTTACGTCCAAACGCTCACTTAAACACTCAACTTGGAAATGACAAAACAGAACAATTATTAAAGTATTACTCCCTCCGTCTTATAATATGTGCCATGATTCTCTTGTGTATGCCCCTTAAGAAAGAATAATTTTTGACTACTTTACCTTTATGAAATGTTTTCTTAATTTATGTGTCATCTCTATCAATGACATTATCCATATTTTTACTAAATGTAAATGCAATTGATTATTAAGGGTAAAAAAGAAAAAATATAATCAATTTTGTCTTGAACTTCTAAATGACAAATAATTTGAGACACGTATTTTTAGTAACCGCGACACATATTATGAGACGGAGGGAGTATAATACTACATTTGTAATTCATTTAAACTCCCCAATTCTTGCAATTTTTTTTTCTTGTTTTTGCTAATAAAGATTGCGAAATTAATTAAAATCTTAATTTGGTATAGTGACGTGATTTGGGGCCACAGATAGATTGGAGAAATGGAATAGGGATAAGTGGATAATGTGCAAAGTATATGAAAACTAAACCCTAATAATGGATAAGTATACAAAAGTGCCAAGTATATTATTTAACCCTCTCAAAAGCGAAATATATAGTAGAAAAATTTAAAAAAATAAGAGAATATTCTTAGATTGTTGGGAAATTAGACTTCAATTTCACTCTTTGGTGACAACTGACAATACTTGCCCACCAAAAGGTATGTTGCATATGCTTAATTCCTCATGCAAGACTTTTTTGTTTCCCCACTTAGTTTTTTTATTAATATATTTGAGTTTTTTTATTTTTTATTTTATGTCAGCCTCAACACACTTTTATTTGGAGCTTTTTCCTTGCTTTTCACTTCAATCCATCACACTTTCATTTTTGGTTTCTCATTTGATACCCGGTAACCGTATTAGAATTTCAATTAATTCAAATTTATTATGTAAAGTTCATTAAAAGAGAAGCGTTTTCTATCAATTTTTTCTTTTCTTTTCAGAACTTGAATCCGAATTTTTTGCACTCAGTGACACTTGCATGCACTTGGTGAATACATTAAATTAAATACTTTAATCTTAAGATTTGTATAATATAACAACAATAATATCTCACAAGTGAGGTCTGAAAAAGATAGCGTATATACAGACTTTATCCCTACCTTATAAAAATAGAGAGATTGTTTTCGATAAATCCTCAACTATTTTAAAAATTGTCATAAAATTAAAATAATACTCAGTCCCTCGCACTTTCTTTGACTTTAATTTGTCATTCCAAACATTCATGCAATTAATTATCTATATTCTTTAATTTGTCTTTCAATCGTTCCTTTTTGGTTTCTTCAATTCATATCACTATTTAATTAGGGAATGTTTACACAAATAATCGGTCATATTTTTATTTATTTTTTCTAGCCATTTACACAAATTATGCATTGATCATATATATATAAAACACAAATTATACATATATTATATATTGAGTAGCTATTTTTAGTTTAAGTGATTGAGTGACCTGCTAATCGAGTTAATTCTTCATTATTTTAATAGTCTAACGTGGCGAATTTGGGCCATCTCTAAACCCTTCAATAGGTTCGTGTGTATTTTTTGAAGTACGTACTTTGGGGACAAATCTATATAATTTACCAGACAAGTTTTAAACTATATTATTGTGTGGTCGAAAAAGTTTCCTCGACATTTGAGGTTCATTGGATGACTTTTATATGTTGTCACACAACGGCTATATATGACAATCTAGAATATGTGCTTTCATGTCTATTGTTTTTTATGGAAAGAAATTGTAGTTTAAGTACTTAAATATGCAAGTAAAACGTATCCTAAATAGTCTTCTTTTTTCATTTATCATATTAGTATTATTTTAAAATTTAAAGATGTGCTTGCCATTGAACTGATGAAATATATGTTGAGACACTAAACTTTGATGGGACCATAAACGCTATCAATTTGTGCGATTCACTGAAAAATTCTAGGTGAAAATCATAAAACTAATTAATTTTTTCCTCGGATACCCTTTATTATATGGTTCTTGTTGTTAATCTGTACTAACTATAATACTATGAAACAATAAATTTTCTGTAACAGAAAAAACAAAAACATAATGTCGAAATAATCAAACAGAATCTGAAAATAATTTTGAAATGAAATCGAGCCCACTGAATGCACAATGTGTTCTTAAGGAAATTATTCTTCTCAAGTATCTGAGGTGTTGGAATATTATCCTCCCAAGATAGAATGATTTAACTTACAGTGTATCAGTACCAAAAACGTCGGTGAACAACGAGCCACTTAATGACATCACACTAGAATTTATTTGTGCAGCAAAAGGAGAAGAAATTCAGAAAATTTAGTAAGAAAAAATTCTGGGATGAAGGCATATTTATAGTCATTTTTTGGCGTTGTTTCTGAAAAGTTTGCAACCTTTCAAAACCAACGATGTGCTGTTGGAACATATGGGAACGTTCAAAACACGTGGAAATGTTCAAGACTGGGTCGCGTCGCGGTAAATGGACGCGTCACGTGGGTCCTAGGTGGGTTGACCTTTAGATAATTAATTAAATAATTAAAAGAAATTTTATCCAAAAAGATTAATCAATCAATCGATCTTTGACCGAATCCGAATCCGAATCCGAAGCCAAGCCGAGCGAGCGATGACGACGGTGGCACGAGGCTTACCTTCTTTCCAACTCATTTAACACCAAGGAAAGTGTTTTATCAATATAAGCACATTTCCTTTTCTTTCTGCTACCAATGAGGGGCAATTGCTCTTTCCAAAGCATAAAGGAGCTCACTTTTCCTTCACATTTCTTCCCTCTATTTCCCATTCACCAACCATCAATCCCAACAATCCCTCATATCAATAGGGAAAGGCTATAAGACAAAGGAATGCACATACGAGTGTGTAATTTACATGCAAGGATTATGTAGGCAATAAATTGCGTCGAGAAAATATAATCAGGACCGAAAAATATTGTAATAGTTGTAGTAATTTATTTCAAATAATTTGAGTGTTATAATCTCTATAAATCCTCTGATTTTTCTTTTCAACAGTAAATAAAAGAGCATCCGAGCTTAATCTTGAATTTTATTTTATTTTAATCCAAGTGCTTGAAGCTTGATCTTGACGTACTTTTAATCCAAGGGCTTGCAGCTTGTTCTTGAATCTTCGTCTTGGTCTTTTAATCCTTAGAACACTTGAATGCTCGTAGCTTTTAGTGAAATCCGTAGCGTTTGATCCACGAGCACCCTCTTGCTTCTTGTTATAACTTCTGGTGTCTTTTCTGGGTTATGAAGACCCCTATTTATACTTGTGGGAGGGAAGAGTTATGATAAGAATAAACTCTTTCCGACCAATCAAATTGAAGTGTGATAAGACCGTATTTGATTGGCCAGAACATGTCACTTGCACATGTGGCGCGATTTCATTTGCCCTTTAATTTGACTTTGCATGCCTTGTCATTTTGACACATGGCACAATCATATTGGCTCTTATGCTTGACTTGGCGCGCCACGTCATTTGACACGTGGCACCAAACTGGGCCTCTAGGAGGATAATATACTAGGCCTAATAAAGTGGGCTCATCATTTGTATCCCAACTAAATGGACTAGCCCAATAGATTAAAGTTTATTTATTTAATCCATATATATTGGGCTTATCATTAATCCAATTATATTAGCCCAATAAATTTATTTGAACATATCTTGAATTTTAAAATATAGTCCCAATTATTTTACGGATTTAATCTAATAAAATTTATATGCCTACAAATGCCCCATACTTCAAGACTTATCGAGATGTAGATGTGTCCTAACTTAAAGGATGAGGCTTGGAGTACCACTTTTAGCTAACTCCAATTTAAACTTTCCAATCTTTTTTTTTAATTTGGAAAGTTTATTTATGAAATGGGCAACATCTCAAATAAAGAGAAAATTAGATTAAAAACATGCTCAATTGTCCCATTTATGATTATTGCCAAGGAAAAATCCTTGTATTGCTTTGATGTGGCACATGTGAGTCAAACAAATAGTACACTGCATTAAAACTTTCAAGGAAAAAGACTCCAAATTAAGGTATCTTTTCATGCACAATTTGAATTCTATTTGGAGTAGAAAGTGCACGGTGTCTCACAATTCGAATCCTATTTGAAGTAGAAAGTGCTTGACCGCCTTACACCCTATCCCACATCGAAGCCATATGTTTCACAATGCCTTTTGAAAACTCTATAAATACAGTATACTCTTTATTTTATTAGCATCACTTTTAGCATTTGCAAACCACTTCGAGTCTACTTTTGACGACTTGGAAGCACTGACGCGAAGGTTATTTCTTCTTCTTTTCTTGTGCTTTCTTCTTTGTTTTACTTTGTTGTCTTTTTTTTCTTTTTAGAAGTAACTTCGTCAAACTACGAAGTCCTTTATAAGTTCGAGACGAAGGCCTTTAAAAGTTTGTGATGAAGATCTTTAAAATTTGCGGCGTCAAACCATAAAAGTTTACGATAAAGACTTTTAAAATTTGTGGCGAAGACCCATAAAAGTTCGCGCAATGATCCTTAAAAGCTTGTGGTCAAGATCTTTAAAATTTCACAACGAAGACCTTTAAAAGTTTTGCGGTGAAGACTTTAAAAGCACGTGATGAAGACCTTTTAAAAATTCGTGATGAAGACCCTTAAAATCTCGTGGTAGTAATCTTTAAAACTCGGTAGTGAGGACCCTCTAATGGTCACCATGAGCATTTTTAAAAGTTCGCAACATACGCCTTTTAAAAGTTCGGAACGAAAAACCTTAAAATTTGAATGCCTATAAAAGTTCGAGACGAACACCTTTAAAAGTTCACAACAAAGACCTTTAAAAATTCGAATGCCTTTAAAAGTTCGAGACGAACACCTTTAAAAGCTCGCAACGAAAACCTTTAAAAAAAAGTCCGACACAGACATGCCTTTTGATGCCTCTTTTGTCTTCCCCCTTTTTTTCTACGGCAGTGAGCGGACATGAAGACATAACGAATCCCCAGACTTCAATGCAAATACTTTGTAGCCTCCAAAAAGACTATAATCAGTTCATTGAAGACACAAATTTACATGGAGGCTTGCCCCTTTAAATTATATGGGATCCAAAGTTTAATAGAAGAATGGTATCTCATCTCGATTTTCAAGTGCTGATTCAATAGATTACATTCCATCGTACTTCATTCGAACAAAGTTTGGGGAACTATGTACCTTTTGAACTTATGCGACTGAACTCAGAATGAAACTCTAAGCTGCCTACATACCTCGGTGAAGAGGATCAAGTCATATCGTAGTTCAGAATGGGTGATTTTTTTATTATTATTATTTTTTATGTCCTAACTTTTGCCTAGGCTGCCTCTTTCGAGGTTTTCAAACTAGCGGACTTTTTTTGTGTGGGCTGTACACAATTTAGACTCATGCGGGCCAGGAGTGTAGGAACATACAGTTTATGCTCATGCATCAAGGAGCGTAGGAACATGTAGTTTACGCTCATGCATCAAGGAGCGTTCGAACTTGCAGTTTAGGCTCATGCTTCAAGAAGCATTCGAACATGCAGTTTAGGCTCATGCGTCAAGAAGCATTGCAACTTCAAGGATAATACTTCTTCAACAACTTTCCATTGATAGGGCCGATTCTCATGTCATCTTCATCAATCAGCTAGTAAGCCCCACTTGAAGAAGCTTCTTGTATGGCATATGGCCCATTCCATTTTGAAGTGAACTTCCCTACAGGTTTATGGGAAGTAATAATGGGTCTTCGTATGGCAAGGACTTGATCTCCTACTTGAAAGTATCTCGGGCGAACTCTTTTATTGAAGGCGCGAGACAATCGAGCTTGATAACATTCAATACTCTATTGATCTTCCAACCTCTTCTCATCAGGAGCCTCCAATTCTGCTAATCGAAGTCGAGCATTTTCTTCATCAGTGCCACGATTAACTTATTTTAAGGAATCATTCATTGCCTTCACCCTTCTTCAAGTCCCGGGGGAGCATCTTTCACCTCTTCTTTTTCTTGAGGGTCCCCATCGTTGAAGGATATATGATAACACGGTGAAACATCGTCCAATTTCTCGTTGTCCTCCATTAGAGATAAAACACCATGCTCGTTTCGTGCAGTAACATGATATGAACAACCCATAGTTTCTTCGTCTTCATCACGTTCTTTAGTGTAGACCACCGTGTATGGCTTCACCTTCAGTGCTTCATCACACGAAACCATGACTTTTGTTTGTCGCTTCATTCTAGATGGAACCAAACTTTGGAAGAGATCACCTGAATTTTGGGCGAAGAGGGTATTCTTGTATTTTGATAATTTCTCTGGAATTTATTCCCCTTCTTTAATGGACCCAATCTATCAAATACGGAAGTTCTCACATTTTATTTTCCAAGTCGATCAAAGACAAAAGGTCTGTTAGAAGTGGCAGATTCATCTTCCATAGTGATATAATTGTTGCCCGTCCTTCTTATGAAGATGCGCACTGGTGACAGTTGCTTGTCTCCCAAACCTTCACGTTGTTGCCTCGTTGAAGCTTCTGATGGTAGCTTCCCTAACTTTGACGACTCGTTGGGATTGTATCCAGCTTTTGAAAATAGCTGTAAGCATTATGATCAAAACCTTTATCTGTTCGCTTTGTAGGGAGTGCCACATTCTGCAAATGATTTTGGGCTACAAACCCTGCAAGCGGCTTCGAGGACAACTTTACTGTCTCAATTCATTTTATCGGAAGAGTTAACTCCTTTAGCATGTTAGTTTGGAGATTATTCATCTTTGTTCCTTTTAGGGACATATTGGAGCACAAGACTTACTTTCTCGGCATAAGATTCCATATCCGCTCTATGAGATTTATTCGCATTGGGTTGTACCTCCTCAGTAACAGCTTTGGCATTACCAATAGTCACTTCAGCTCTTTCAGTTATGGGCTCGTCATTCTTGCTTTTCATGCCATCATCAACTTTTAGCTCCTTCACAATGCAGATCTTCAAGTAGAACTTTGCATCGACGAAGTGTGACTCTGCCTCGGTGAATGGTTCATCATCAACAACTATCTTCTTCTCGACTTCACCATCGTAGTATTTTAAACATTGATGGTAGGTAAATGGAACTACTTTATCTCATGTATCCAAGGCCTCCCAAGCAAGACGTTGTATGAAGTCTTGGCATCGATCACATGCTTCCATGCACTTGATTGCATATCTTAAATGGTGATTCCCAGCCTGGTCTCGCCTATGGCTCTTTTTCACTCTTAGTTGAATCCTTGGATCATCACACGACTTTCTGAGAGTTCGTCCATGGGAATACCAAATTCTTTCACAGTGCGACTTGGCAAAATATTCACTGAGGATCCTCCATCAACCAAAATTTGATTTACCCTTTCATCACGCATATAGCCAATCAGGTACAATGGGCAGTTATGAGGAGTGTCACCTAGTAGAAGATCGTCATTTGTGAATGTGACTTTTTTCCTCACAAGCATTAACTTATTGAGAAGTGGACTCGATAAGCTTTTCCGAAGATAGTGCCAACGGTGGGTTTCACTATTTTCTTTCCCTTCGTCAGTATGGCAACAAGAGGCATCAATACCCCCATGGGAAATCGTCGTGCGGAACCAACTTAGTAAAAACTCCTCCAAGGTCACTGGATGTCATGGCTTTTGAGGGTGGTGCACCTCCACTTTCGCTTTATTTAAGTGCTTTAGTGGATTCCATATCCTTGGTCTTTTTACTATAATTTTCCTTGTTGGTTGTTCTACTGATTCTTTTTGTAGGCTCTTTCTGTGGTGCCTACGACTAGTCACCAACGTCCAACCTTCATCATCATCGGGTTTATCGACTTCAGCTTTGTCGTTCTCCAGTAATTCTTCATCTTTACTTTCTTTAAAATCGCATAATTCATCCGGACTGAATGAGCCAAATATGATAGAGACTGGTTTGTGCTTGCTTTCTCATCTTCAAACACAATCTTCTTTTCGCGAGCCAAGTCCATAAATTTGTCCTTGAAGAAAAAGCACTTCTCTAGAGAGTGGCTCACAAGTCGATGGTATTTGCAGTAATTTAGGTCATTTATTTTCCCAGCTTCATTTGGTCGCTTCATCTCTGGAAGCTCAATAAGATTTAACTCGAGGAGTTCTTCAAAAATAGCTGGCACATCAGAATCTAGAAATTGGTACTCTTTCTCTTGCATTTCTTTTCGAGTCAACTTTCCACTTGGCTTATCTTGAAAAGAAATGGATTTCATACTCTGCTTCTTACTCACCTTTTTCGTGAACTTCACAGGTGATGTGTTGACATTCATAGCTTCTTTGTTTTCAGATATTGGTACAAACTTGCTCCATTTTCTGACTTATTGCTTGTCGTTCCCTTTGCGAGGTTCATATATGAGCAGCCTTTCATTTCCAATGGAGGCCATGCTCAATTCCATGTCATGGGCACGAGTTGCAAGTTCTTAAAATGTGCTAGTCATGATACCTTGCATGATGTAGCGCAATATCCAATGCATACATTAGATGCACATCTTTATGCCAGAAGCTTCACTAAGCCTGTCTTTACAATTGAGGCTTGCATTTATCTAATGATTGATAAAGTCGATAATTGGTTTTCGTTGACGAGTATTTGTGAGTTCCACCATGCTCACAGTGCGCCTTGTGCTATAAAATCAATTGAGGAACTCTTAATCTAGTTGATCCCAACTATTAATAGATCCCACCTCGAGGTCTGTATACCAATCAAAAGTATTTCATTAGCGAGCGGACAAACTATTTGACGAGGTAATCTCCATAAGTTCCAGCATTGTTGTATATCTCAACGAAGTGCGCCACATGTTGCTTTGGATTGACTTTACCATCAAACTGTTGAAGTTTTGAAGGTTGATAGACATCAGGCAGATTCAACATATCGATCCTTGCAGTGTACGACTTTGCATATGTAAGGGAGGATTTGGCAGCAACCTCATACTTATTCTTAATAGTTCCTTCAATGAACTCCTTCAGTTGATCAATGGGAATCATCCCTTCAGATGAGACATGGATAGCCTTAGCGGATGCTACTCGCCTTGGGGGAGAATCAATCTCTGGAACTTCTGGGAGCTTGCCAGGTGTATGGGTGGTTTCTTCTTCCATCAAGATTCCCATCCTGTCTGTTAGCTTGTCAATTCTAGCATCTTGATTTTGCATGCACTTGGTCAAGCCAGTGATTATGTAACGACCCATTCGTTCATTCCGAGAGTTATAGCCTTGTTTCCCTCATTTCTGCTTCTTTATGTGTTGTTCATCTGTGTTGAGTTGATAGGTTTGGTTCTGGTGTAGTTTTGGAGTGAAATGAACACTTAGTCTCTTAGTTAGAAAGCTAAGTTAGAAAAGTCAATCAGAAGTTGACTTATGAGTAAACGAATTCAGATTTGGATTTTTATGATTCGGTTAGCTTTGTTGGTTGATTATAGACTTAGGAGTATGTTCGGAATGTAATTTGGAGGTCCGTGGTAGAATTAGGCTTGAATTGGCGAAAGTAGGAAATTTGGCGATTTTGGTCGGCAGTGGAAAATTAGGTATCGGGATCGGAATAGAATTCCAAAAGCTGGAATAGGTTAGTAGTGTTATTTGTGACGTGTGTGAAAAATTTGAGGTCATTTGGACGTGGTTTGATAGGTTCCGGCGTCATTGGTGAATTTTGAAAGTTTAGAAATTCTTAGGCTTGAATCTGAGGTTGATTTGGTGTTGTTTTGAGTGTTCCGAAGATTCGACTAAGTTCAGGTAGTGATATATGACTTGTTGGGTCCGCAGGTGCAGAATCCCTGGCAGAAACCTATAAAGCCCCCTTCGCGAATTTTTGCCCTTTTTCCACCATTGTTGAACGGTTTTGATCTTAGGGCAGTGTTTTTCAAGGGAGAATCAAAAGGTATCACTGAGGTAAGTTACTTGGGTTTATTTACACGTATTGATGATGTTTTTCCACTGATTAGCCATGAAATTAGTAGGGGTTTAGGGTGAAATTGAGGGAGTTAGCGTTTGAGTTTTGGAGAGTTTTAAATGAGGATTTGAGGGACCAATCGGAGTCGGATTTCGACGAATTTTATATGGTTAGACTAGGGAGAGGACGAGGATTCTGATTCTTCCATTTCTTACTAGTTTCGAGACGTGGGCCCGGGGGCCGGGTTTTAGCCTATTTCAGATTTTTGGCCTATTTATGTGGTTTTTCTTGTGAAATTCGATTCTTAGTATTATTCTGATTTTTGTTAGATTCGGAGATTTTGGAGACCGAGTCCAGAGACGAGGGCATACCGGAGTAGGATTTTACGTTGTTAAGGTAAGTAACAGTTTTAACTCTGGCTTTGAGGGTATAAACCCGGAGAATTGATATCCTGTGACTGTTTGGAGGTGATACCCACGCTAGGTGACGAGCGTGTGGGTGTATATCGCGAGAGATTGAGACTTGGTCCGTCCCGTAAAGCTGTGAGGTCTAATCGTCATTATCTGTGTTACGTATTTTCATGTTATTGAGTTTGACTGCCTTCATGCTAGAGATCATGCTTAGGCTTTAATCATGCTCACATTATTTGCACTCAGTCATAGAAATTCTTATACATGTTTACCTGAGTCTCTGTTATTTTGCTAATATGTTGTGATATTTGATTTGGGTTGTGTTCTCTCATTTGTTGTGAATTGTGAGGCTGGAGAGGTACATGACTGAGTGAGGCCGAGGGCTTGTTGTGAGATATTTTATTATATCACGTGAGTAGTCCGTACAGATCCATGTATTGATAGCATAGCACGTGAGTTGTCTGTGTAGCACGTGAGTTGACCGTGCAAATCTAGATATCGATATTATGGCTCGTGAGTTGTCCGTGCAACACATGAGTTGTCTGTGCTTAGCGCTTGGGCAGTAGGAGCCCCTCCGGAGCCTGTACACCCCCAGTGAGCGCAGGTACCTATTGAGTGTGTGTATTGAGTGCTGAGTGCCGAGTGTTGAGTGATGGAGTGACATTGCTGTGAGGTTTCATTTACTTTTGATGTTGTTGCATTTACCTGTTAATTGCCTTGTAGCATTTGTTGATTTATTGAAATTACCTGCTTACCCCTATTTATACTTAATTGTGGAAATAATAATTGGATTGTTCTGCTTAGCTCGTCAGTACTACTCATTTCCTTAGTTATTTCTATTACTACTGAGTCGGTTGTACTCATACTACATCCTGCACTTCATGTGCATACCCATGTGAGTTAGAGCGCGACGATCGTTGAGTTCAGTCCGGCTATCTGTGGAGATTGCAAGGTAGCTGCTAGCGTCCGCAGGACCTTGTTACTCTTTTTATAATCTATTTCTTCTTTTGGGCTGTATTGATAGTTAGACAATTTATATATCTTAGTTCATAGATTTAGACGCTCGTGACTTAGTGACACCCTGATGTTTGAGGCTCATTTTCGTATTTTATATTATTTATACTTAGAGTTGGTTTAGTTTATCAGAAATTCAATTAGTGGTTATGTTTTATTAAATTCTTAAAAATCGATTTAGTAGTAATATTTCGGGAAATAGGTTTGCCTTGTAACACGATAGGCGCCATCACGACCATGGTTAGATTTTGGGTTGTGACAAATTACTTCTGTCAAGTTCGCCAACCGCTCTTCCACAACTGAAGTGTTTGTCACCATGGCTTGCATGATTGTTGTAGATGATGGGGAGTATCATGGGTTGTCACACAGATTGATTCTCGAACGGCTCACGCTACGCGGTGTAAGTGGGGAGGACCCATCACTTGAAGCATCATCATCTTCCTTCACTACAAAGTTCTTGGATTCGGAGACGTCAAGTAGATCAAGAGTTTTCTTGATCTTTTCAGCAACATTGCTTCCTCCTTTAGGTACGTTTGTGGAAGATCTTGCTCCTTTTGAGAATGAAGATCCAAAAACAGGAGTTGATGCGGACGGCACTTGGAGTGCTTGTTTTCCTAAAAAGCTCACTTTGCTCCTTGTAATTGGTCCGAAGCTTCCAAAGGTAACATCAAGGACGCTTTCCACATCAGCATAGAACCTGGAGTTAGAAGCCTTGGTGGAAGTTGATCCGGGGTTGATTTTCTTTGAAACTATCTTGTTGTTCTTGAACTTTGGTGATTGAAAAGTTCAGATGAGAGGTAGAGATTGTCCCACTAAGCGTGCTAGAATTTGTAGACAATAAATTGCGTCGAGAAAATATAATCAGGATCGAAAAATATTGCTACAATCGTAGTATTTTATTTCATATAATTTGAGTGTTACAATCTCTATGAATCCTCTAATTCTTCTTTTCAACAGTAAATAAAAGAGCCTCCGAGCTTAATCTTGAATTTTATTTTATTTTAATCCAAGCACTTGAAGCTTGATCTTGATCTTGACGTACTTTTAATCCAAGGGCCTGCAACTTGTTCTTGAATATTTGTCTTGATCTTTTATTCCTTATAACACTTGAATGCTTTTAGAGATATCCGCAGTGTTTGATCCACGAGGTCCCTCTTGCTTCTTGTTATAACTTTTGGTGTCTTTTCTGGGTTATGAAGACCCCTATTTATAGTTGTGGGAGGGAGAAGTTATGATAAGAAGAAACTCTTTCCGAACAATCAAATTGAAGTGTGACAAGGCCGCATTTGATTGGCCAGAACATGTCACTTGCATATGTGGCGCTGTTTCATTGGCCCTTTAATTTGACTTGGCATGCCTTGTCATTTTGACACGTGGCACCAAACTAGGCCTCTAGGAAGATGGCATATTGGGCCTAATAAAGTGAGCTTATCATTTGTAGCCAACTAAATTGACTAGCCCAATGGATTAAAGTTTATTTATTTAATCTATATATATTGGGCTTATAATTAATCCAATTATATTAGCCCAATAAATTTATTTGAACTAATATATCTTGAATTTTAAAATATAATTCCAATTATTTTACGGATTTAATTCCAATAAAATTTATATGCCTACAGATTAATTGCATCTGGATAAGTAGGTTTCCCTTTGAACTTTTCGTAGTGAACTTATATCGAATATACACGGTCAATCGTTAGATTTGATATCTTTAAACCATCGATCTATATTGTATACCTAGACAACATAAGTCACACAATCAATCCTTAACCATCTATGGTTCTCACGATTGTGTTCGTTTCAGCCTGAACACTACCTGTTTTCATAAGTGCTTAGTGAATGGGCCTTTACTTTCGTTCCTTTTGAAGCGGCTTACACTTCACACCCACATAGGTGATTTCTAAACGTGTATTCCTTTAGACATACTATCTGGTCATTTCTTTCAAGACTTAGCAAATCATTAAAAAGCTTTAAACTTTATTGACTCATAAAAAAGCCTTAATGCTTTACCCTGATTCCTGAACATTGTCTTCATCGCGAGAATGGGTTGAGTTACTTGAAAAACCGTCATTCATAACTTTGTGTGATCTCTTTGAACCTAAATCTTGGAATCTCCAGTCTGCTAGGTAGAGTTACCGCCATGATGACTTATCCTAGGCCGTAACCCCATTCCTTTCGATGATCTTTCAACTGCCTCTCTAGATAGGCATTTTGTAAGTGGATTCGACATGTTATCACTTGACTTAATATATTCAATTATGATAACACCACTAGAAAATAGTTGTTTAACGGTATTGTATCTCTATTGTATGTGATGAGATTTTTCGTTAAAGATAACGCTCATTTCCCTACCTATTGCCGCTTGACTATCACAATGTATACATATAGGTGCCAAAGGTTTGGGCCAAAATGGAATATCTTCCAAGAAATTCCAAAACCATTCAGCTTTTTCACCGTCCTCTAAAGCTATGAATTCAGATTTAAGTGTAGAACGGGTGATGCGCGTTTATTTGGATGATTTTCAAGACACTGCTCCACCTGCAATTGTGAAAACATATCCACTCATGGATTTAACTTCAGATGATTCGGTGATCCAATTTGCAAATACTATATACCTCAATCACGGAGGGATTATAATGCAAAACATAGTCTTGAGAATTTTTCAGATACCCCAAACCTCGTTTCATTATTATCCAATGTATTTGATTAGGATTACTCGTAAACCGATTCAGTTTGCTAATAGCATATGCTATATCTGATCATGTACAATTCATGATATACATCAAACTTCCCAATACTCTTGCATAGTCCAGTTGTGAGTCACTTTCACCTTTATTTTTTTGAAATGCATAACTCACGTCAATTGGAGTCTTGGCAATCTTGAAATCCAAATACTTGAACTCGTCAAGTATTTTTGCAATGTAGTGATACTGTGATAATGCTAGACTTTGTGAAGTCTTGTGAATTCTGATTCCCAAGATCACATCAACAACTCCTAAGTCTTTCATGTCGAATTTTCTAGCCTACATGCGCTTAGTAAATTTATATCTTCCATATCTTTGCTCATTATCAACATGTCATCAATATATAAACAAATAATGACTTCATGACCTGGAGTGTTTTTAATATTAACACATTTGTCACATTTGTTGATTTTAAAACTATTTTTCAATATTGTTTGGTCAAATTTAGCATGCCATTGTTTGGGTGCTTGTTTAAGTCCATAAAGCGACTTAACAAGTTCACACACTTTTTTTCTTTACCAGGAACCACACAACTCTCAGGATGTTTCAATTAAATTTCTTCCTCCAATACTCCATTTAAGAAAGCTGTTTTAACATCCATTTGATGGATTTCAGATCATACATGGTCGCCAGTGCCACTAACACCCTAACAAATATTATCCTCGTTACTGACGAGTAAGTGTCAAAGTAATCAAGACCTTCTTTTTGTCTATAATCTTTGACAACAAGTCTTGACTTATATTTGTCAATAGTGCCATCATCTTTCATTTTCCTCTTAAAGATACATTTCAAACCTAAAGGCTTATTTCCTGGAGGAAGATCAACCAGTTCTCATATATGATTATCCAAAATTGATTGAATCTCACTATTGACTGCCTCTTTACAAAATGCTGAATCAGAAGATGACATAGCTGCTTTGAAAGTTCGAGACTCATTTTCAAGCAAGAATGTCACAAAATCTGGTATAGAGGAAATAGATGTTCTTTGACGTTTAATACGCCTTGGATCCTCTTCACTTGGAGTATTTTCCTTTGGTTCTTCCCGTGGTCGTATAGGTCTTTCACTTGACAACTCGAATTCAGTTTTATACGGATAACGTTTTCAAAGAATTCAACATAATCTGATTCAATTACTGTATTAACATGAATGTCAAGATTATTAGATTTATGAACTAAAAACCGACATGCGTTACTGTTTGAAGCATATCCAATAAAAATACAATCCACAATTTTTTGTCCGATTTTTACCCTTTTGGGTAAAGGTACTTGTACTTTTGCTAAACACCCCTACATTTTGAAATATTTCAAGTTGGGTTTTTTTTCCTTTCTATTTTTCATATGGAATAAGTTGCGTTTTGCTGGGGATACTCTGTTGAGTAATCAGTTAGCTGTAAGGATAACTTCCCCCACAAATTTTGCAGTAAGCCGGAACTTATTAATAAAGCATTCATCATTTCCTTCAATGTCCGTTTTTTTCTTTCTGCAAATCCATTGGATTGAGGTGTGTAGGGGGCAGTAGTTTGATGAATAATTTCATATTCCAAACATATTTCTGCAAAAGGGGATTCGTATTCTCCACGCCTATCACTTCTAATCATTTTAATCTTTTCTTTCAATTGATTCTCTACTTCATTCTTGTATTGCTTAAATGCTTCATTGCTTCATTTTTACTATTAAGCAAATAAATATAACAATATCGAGTACAATCGTCAATAAAAGTTTATAAGATACTTTTTTCCACCACGAGAGGAATTAAGTCTAAAGGATTTGAATGCCTTTCAACATACTTATAAGGATGTTTGACAAACTTATACTCAACACATATTTGACATTTTGATTTATTACTCTCGAATTTAGGCAATACTTCTAAATTAATTAACTTCCGCAAGATTTTTTAATTGACATGTTCTAAACGAATATGCCATAAATCATTCGACTCCAATAAATAAGAAGAAGCTGAAATTCTATTAATATTGTCAACAACCATTACATTGAGTTTGAAAAGGCCCTCTGTGAGATAGCCCTTTAATAAACAAAAACTGAAGTTTTTATATACCGTTTCACAAGAAAACGATGAAATTTTTGTGTTCTTCAAATTGTTTCTGAATTTTAATACTCCGACGAAGTTTCTATATCTTCAAATCAGAAATAGAAAAATTCAGAAGGAATAGAAAATCACAAATATTTTAATCTGCAAAACAAAATACAGATTACAGAATAAAAAAATTTCCTAAGATTGTTATTAATCTGTACTAACTATAATATTATGAAACAATAAATTTTCTGTAACAGAAAAAATAGAAACAAAAAATCAGTCGTAAAACATAATGTCGAAATAATCAATCAATTTAACTATAATTTTCAATTAATTAAATAATTGAAAAAAAATTTGTCCAAAAAGATTAATCGTTCAATTTTAAGTTGAAGCCGAGTGACGACGACACAAAGCTTACCTTCTTTCCAACCCATTTAACAATAAGAGAAGTACTTTCTCAATATAAGCACATTCCTTTTTCTTTCCACCGCCAATAAGAGACACTTGCTCTTTCCAAAACATAAGTGAATTTATTTTCCCTTCACATTTTTTCCTTCCATTTCTCATTCAACCACCTTCAATCCCAAAAGTCCTTACCTTTGAATTCAGAATTTTCCAAGAAATATAAAAATTGTGACCTCACCAATCAGGTCGCTTGTGAAACTTCATCATTTGTCTGTATTTTCATTATATATAGTCAGCCTAATGAAGGTTAGTTGTCACTACCAAATTAGATGGAATAAAACAGAGGCTTTCAAATTAGTTATGTCACTTCTATAACTTTTGGCTAGGGATAGGATGGTAATAGGGCGGTGCGGGTACGGAGTGGTGCAAGTTTAAACATATATGGGTGCAGAACGGGACGGGAAGAGGGGGTCAACATAAAAACAAATTCAGCTTTTTGCGGGTGCGGGTTAAGATTTAAAATTTTCGAATAAGTACAATTTTTCAACTATCGATCACTAATATTCAACCAAGAGATATTTGTTTTCCAGTTTTGGACTTATAATCCCGTTCTCCTACAAATTGTATCATTGTAGTCTCAAATTGATTTAGTTTTTAAAATTATTTCATAGTAGACGTCTATTCAGTTTATTGTAAATATGAATGCTTCTGCTAATTGCTGCCTGCTTTATATTGTATCATTGAAGTCTCAAATTGATTTAGTTTTTAAAATTATAATTATTTGCTGCTCCAAAGTCTCACTTTTAACTATGTAGTTAATTTATTTTAAGTTCAGATATAGGATCTCATTATATTGTACAATCGGAATTGTATATTAGAATGACATACTAATAGCATTCAGTAGGATTTATAGTTATTCCCTAGTTATGCGTATTCAAAATATGAATTGGTTTTGCCACCGGATTCTGATAGAAACTTTTAAATTAGCAATGACATATATAAACATAACTGAAAAGACAAAAATAAAAATAAGACAAATTGGAAAAAAAAAAGAAGAGGAAAATTGTGCGGGGCAGGTAACGCGAGTGTGGATGCGGGTGAAAATGCAATGCGGACGGAACGAGGCAGGTTAAAATTTTGCGGTTTAAGGTAAAACACCCCCTCCCGCACCGTTTGCCATCTCTACTTTTGGCTATATAGGAGGAGTAATTTAAGTTCGAGAAGAGAAGCAATACTAGTTTAAGAAATCATATTTTTTTGGATTTAATAGTAGCGTCATATAACATGGTTATGATGTAGTAGTCGTTTTTTGGATTTCACAGTTCCTTATTAAACGTACATTCTCTCAAGTAGCAAATTTCATACCCGGCCATTATTCCTTAGGTTTCTACTGACTTTAGCCCCGATAAAGAGTGTGGTAAGAGATTAAAAAAGGGTAAATATTTTTTCACCGTGTCGAGTTCGAACTCTAAAAATGAAGTATTTTTCTATAGAGAGTACTAAAATACCATGTAGTAGGCATTTCATTTGACAAATGGTATCTTGGTTCAGCCAATGTGCTATCTTGGTTCAACTAATATGAGTGCGTTAGCCATGAAAAAACACCACACATTACTTTAATTTTAGGTCGAATCATATATATACACACACATACATATAAATAAGTAAAAAGAATATATACGAATGACCAATCGAATTTACTTGGAATTAGAGGCGTAGCTATCTTGTTTTAAGGATGGTCAAGCAAACATTCTTCGTCAAAAAAATATTATGTATATACAAGTATAATATCATTTTATATGATTATATATAATATTTTGAAAACCCTTAAATAGAAAAAACCTAACGCTTCGAAAGTGAGAAAGAATTCATGAGTTCAAATACTTGTTTTAACATTTTTATGCGTCCTTTTGTTCTCCAAAACTAAACAGAGACCACTCTGTTTGGTGACACCAGTTTTTAAATCTAAATATCTCCTGAAAAAACACTCTCAAAGCTTAAAATTTGTGTAAGTGCTTATTAAGCAAATCTTAAAATTTAAAAGTCAAGTTCTGCAAGAATTTTTTTAATAAAAAGGTCTCTACAAGCTATAAACCCTCTCAACACTCTCTTCCCTTTGGTTTTATGCTTATTTATTAAATAGTTTTTGTTGTTATCTTTTTTATGTTAAGTTTTAATTTATAAAATTATAATTCTATTATAAGCTTTTTATGGTTTAGTTAAATATTACGTATTTAAAATTTTCGGCACACGCAGTCATTTAACAAAAACTTCATTAAAATTTAAACATCTTTAATGAGATTCCTCGCTATGCCACGGCTTGGAATCTATGGATTCTAAGATTACTACTTGAAGTTATGGTTATACAAAAGCCTTGGATACCTCGTTTTGGAAGATTTTATTCGAATTGGTTACAATACCTTAAAAGGCTATATCTGCAAATATAGTTACCATGAAATGATGGAATACACTATAGAGAAGTGACTTTTAATTTGTTCGATGCAAAAGAACTAAGGGCTATGTGGTCACACCAATAATCACATGCTTTACAATAATGGCCTGTCGCTCTCTCACACAATTGAGTTGTTTGACCAAGCTTTTAGAAAGAAAAAAAAATATTTTTGAGGAGAAACATAAGTAGTTTTTGAGAAGCAAAAAATTGTAGTTTCTCTTCAAAAGCACTTTTCTGATAAGCACTTTTAAGAAAAATACACTTGGAAGCAGTTTTTAAAAATTTGGCCAAACATTAATTACTACTCAAAAGTATTTTTCAAATTAATTAACCAAACACAAACGAATTCTCACCAAAAATACCTTTTTAAAAAGCACTTTTGAAAAAAGAATCTCAAAATAAGAAGATTCTAAAAGCTTGGCCAAATAAGCTATTAACCCTTTTGCTACCCACAACTCGCTTTTACAAATAACCAGTCCCCTTTCTCTTCTTCAATTGACAGTTGGCGTCTTGCTTTTAGTGGCGGGTTTAACTTACTATTCCGTCGATCTATTTTAAATGATTTTTTTTTGTAAGTGGTAGAGTGGTCTTGTTGCCATGATCCATTGAGATTCATCCATTTGTCACTTCGATTCGTGAAAAAAATAATATTTTAAGTGATTTTTTGATTGTGTTTCACATATATTAAAAAATCCATCTTTTAGCATGAATTAATAAAGAAATTGACCACACTAATCTTAATTAGTTTATTAAAAATATAAAAAATACACATAGGCTCTTTACTTCAAGAGAAATTTTGAAAAAAATAGATTAATTCCTTCTTAATATTTAAAAAAATTAAATATTATAGACCATAAAAAAAGAACAAAAAATCGCTTAAAGTGAACCGAACAGAATACGACTTATATTGATAAATATTGGAATTGCCATATGTCAAGACGGTGTACAAAAGTTATAGTATACCGTTCTGCATAACATTTAAATTCTAAATGGGTGATTGGTGCAGGACAAGTTATATGAGGATCGATTATTCATAATTATAATGTATAAATTAGTAATACAAGAATTAATATAAAAATTAGTAATGTGCGAACCGATAATGCATAATTGTAATTGAAAAGTAAAATTTGTGTTTTGATTACTTTTTCTTAAATTGTTTAATACATGAGAGTTAAATTAATCTAATACATGTTTTACAAATCACAACACTCTTATTGGTCTAATTTGTGTTACTTATCAATTTAGTTTTATTTGTGCAGATGTATATATATGGAGTACTATGCTTTCGAGTTGCAAACAAGAGCATATTCTGATGCTTTGACATCATCTCTCATACGTACTGCTCCGACAGTTTGCAAGCCAAGATTATGGAACTGTTAACTATTGAGAAGGTTTCTAATCTTATAAAAATAATAAGAATTTAAATTTATGTTGTGGTCAAAATAAATTTTGTATTGCTAAGATAGTTTTATTCCCTTTATATTGATCCTGTAGTTGTTCGTGAAAAAGATCAATGTGAACTTTCATTAAAGTTCGGGAAAAAAAACTGATTATAGAAAGTAGTATATCATGATATACTCAACAACGAGTCCACTTGGCTTATTATGCCATTGTATGATAATAAGGCATTTGGTTTGATTTGTGGTGCACAATGATGATAAGAGTTGGTTCAAGTCCCAACTCATTATGACATAACATGCATTTATATGGGTAAAACATTGGTTTTGAGTCCCAATGCACCATATTAATTATATAATGATGACTAATGAAAATAATGTATTTTTCATGAAAATAGCATGAAGCTTGTCTCACTTGATTTGCTCCATTCTTGAAGTGAATGTTATAGCGGTGCATAATAAGTCTAAATAAAGACAAGTGGTTGACCAATGAACGTGGGTGTACCAAAGACCAAAATAATATAGTCATCATTATGGTAAATGTAAAACGGAGAACAGTAAGAGTTCTCAAAATAATCCTTCAAAGGTGAAAATTGTGTATCAACATGGTCTGGAAATATGAGGCACACTCAGACGATTTTAGTCCTTTTTTTGAAAGAATGCGACTTGTTATAAACATTGTAAATGATGCTCATTCTTGAAAGTGAATGTGAAGATATATATGTGATGAAAAATATGCATAAGAATGTGCTTATGCATGGTTACATAAATACCACAACTCACCTCTAAAGGAGGTTTGAGAGAAATAAAGATAATGAATATTATAATGTGGTTACATGAATATGTCATTGGTCGCGTACTTGTGGTACGCTAAAAAAAAAATTATGTCATGCCTTATAAAAGGTTATTAAAGACAAACTTAAAACAAGAATGGTTTTGCTTATGATGACTTTGACCGTGACAATTGTTATGATATAATTTTCTCTGTGAAGGAGATATTTACCATATGGATGGTGTGATAAAAGATCTTTAGTACGAAATCAATTAAGAGCTCCGGAAGAGCGAATTTGTTACTACCCGAATTAATGAAATTATTCTTGACATTAATATTGCAGTAAGTCTCAAAAGAAACTTCTTGAGTTTCAAATGTATTAGCCAAAGTGGTTGGCATATTGAGACTATAAATGAAAGGAAAATTGAATATCTTCATATTACAATAGTCATATCGGGTAAATATGAAAGGTTACCTGGCTTTTCTTCCATTTGTACTACAGATGTATAAGCATGATGATGGAGTCACATGCCATAGTAAATTAAATGTTTACTGAAATAAATATTAGTTGGCATGACCGGTTGGCCATTCCGGTTCAATTATGATGCGAAAATTAATTGAGAATTCACATTGGCATATATTGAAGAAATAGAAGGTTCTTCAAGAATTCTCTTGTGCTGCTTATTCTCANGTAGTAGAAATCGTATGACTCCAATTAAGCTAAACCATTGGTTATGAGAACAAAGATTCCAAATAGAAATTTGGTATGATGTGTATTATTTAATATACAAGAGCACTTGTATGCATCTAGCCAACAAGTTATGATAACTTCTCCCTATGAGAATTGGTTCAGGGTCAGGAACCAAATAAATTTCATCCAGAAATATAGATATTCTATATGGTTTAATTGTGCCATCACAATGCACAAAGATGTGTTTCCAAAGAAGGTTGGGAAATGTGTTGGTGATCCTAATATTAGGGGGAGAAAATGGGTAGCTTAAAAAGTAATCATGGAATGAATTATTATGCGTGTACTTAGATTCTCGTACAAAAAAATGTGAACTTGAAGTTCAAGTGATAATTCATTTGCAAAATATTGTCAGGCGTATTTGCTGACCCAAAGCGAAATGTTATATTTCGGCTGCTAATGCTCCAAACAGAATAAAGTCCATGACGGACATAGTCTATGGAACGCATGAAGCGTAATAGACTAATTGGTTCCAAATATAAAACTCCTTGAAGAAGGAGTGGAGCAAATGATAAAAATGGTCATACTAAGGAGGAAAGTGCTATGTAAGAGCACCAAAGACATAAAACTTTATAAGACCTCATGGAAGAGGTTCAGGTACCTGAAAATAGTGAGATATCGATAATTTATGTCTTTATTGTGTGATGATGGAACCGATGTAAAATGATCATTGATGATATTGTTGATATAATATAACACTCAATATTATTAATATTGACGAGGATCTTGAGCTCAAATCTGTCATGGAATTTGGACAGATAAATGATTGGTCAATCAAATAAAAAATACACAATCAAGATTAACTTCACTTAGAAAAGGTGAAGTTTTGGACTGATAGTCCCAACACCTGAAAGTATAAAGACAGTAGGGTGACACAAGATTTTACGTAAATGTCCTGGAATTGATTATATGGAAACATGTTCCCTTGTGGTGGATACAATTGCTTTCAGATTTTAGTGTGGCAATACTCGATAAATTTGATATGCGTATATAAAAATTATTGAAGGATTTAAACTGTTCTGAAGTATATTAAAGTTCCCGAGAAATTCATTTATAAAGCTTCAGCAAATCCTTATGTGGATTAGAGCAACCATGGCGTATATGATTTATTTTTGTGTCTATTGCAATTGGTGCACTGTGTATCTTTCTAGAACCATGAGTATAAAAATATGCTAGCGAGATATAGTTTAAGATACTGGAATACTATTAGTACTATATTGCAAAAAGAATCCTTGATATAGATTTGTTTATTCTAACAAATGTCAAGGTTTGTTGTTTATGCAAATGCAGGCATTTTCTGAAGTCCGTTCTTCAAACAATCTACTTATATGTGAGAGTACTGCCATATTATTATTTCACAAGGCAGTCAATTGTTGATACTTATTCAAGTCATGTCAATATACTATCAACTGAAAAAGCAAGTGACTCAACACACAACAAATATGTGACTTTTCCTTGAAGAGAAGATTTCACTAATAATGAAGGCGATGATATTTGTTTATCTCAATTGGAAAAAGGATATATTAAAGGAGACAAAATAAAGCATATGTTTCGTAAAGTTCTTTATCAGACACAATTTTCAACGAGTGGTTAAATAGATGTTCGACAAATTTGTTCGCTTGATAATTTGGTGTTCTGTTCCGTGAAGCATGAGCAACCTCAACATTTGCGAAGTTGGTATACAAGATCGGAACACGTCATCTCGGAGAAAAAATTGATGTTTTCATCAGGGGGAGACAAATACATGTTGTACTCTTTTTCCCTTTGCTAAGATTTTATCCCACTGGATTTTTCTTGCAAGGTTTTTAATGAGGCAGCAAATAATGCGTATTACAAGATATGTGTACTCTTTTTCCTTCACTAAGATTTTTTCCCACAGGGTCTTTTCTTAGTAAGGTTTTAATGAGACACATTATCTATAGACATCGAAGGGGGAGTGTTATGAAATATAATATTGTAAAGTGGATGTCTATAACTCCTAAAGAAGTTACTCCCACTACTCTTCTCCATTATCCCCTCTACTTCTTACTATTATGGTTGTAACTCTCACACCTCCATAACCTCCTCCATGATATTCCCCCATGATCTCAATAGTTAATACCATGTTCATGGCATCCTTTTGTATTACCTATATCATCCTATAAATAGAGGGTTTGTGAATCACATTGTACACACTTGAATACATAGAAAAAATAATAATCTCCCTTCTCTTGCTCTCTACATCTTTTGTCTATTTTCTTGTTTTATGTTATTAATTTGAGCTTAGTTTCTTAACATCTTCTAACTTCTTGTCACGACCCAAATCTCCCTCCGTGGGTATCGTGATGGCACCTAGTCTTATGGACTAGGTAAGCCTAATATTCAGGAATAACAACAATAATAAATAGAATCTAATACTTTTATGAAACAAATAATTTCTTACACATTTTATATTCCCAAAACCCAGAAGTACAAGTCATAAGCTTTTAAGAATTTACACTAAACTCCTAAAATACCACTGTTCAGAAATAAGTGCAACAGTGCACACAAAAGATAAGATGGTGACTCCGAAACCGCGAACACTGAAACGGTTTTACCTTGAGTCTCCACGACATCAACCGCGCTACTATCAATCACTTGGCCGGCTATGCGAAAACCTGGAATCTGCACAAAAATGTGCAGAAGAGTAGTATGAGCACAACACAGCGGTGCCAGTAAGTATAAAGACTAACCTCGGTGAAGTAGTGACGAGGACTAGTCAAGACATCTACTAACCTAATAAGACTGAACAAGTATCAATATAGAAATCAGGGAAATAATGATATACATAAAGGCTACCCAATATAGCTAACAAGACAGTGAATTCGATAAAGAAGGAAAACAATAAGTATCATCGGAAACCATGAAGCAACACAAAGACTGAATAGATCATAGACAAATCCGGCATGTAAATATACAACACGAGCATGTAATGACTCGACAACTTCATCCATTTCTACATCAAATTCATAGTTGATGCGAGACTAAATTGCATAGTTTAACATGTGATATACCTTACATTTTATGCGCATTAATGATAAAATTACACTTGTTATGTGCTTAATTGAGTTTATTTCATTGTAGGTGAATTGGAAATGGAAACGGAGCTAAAGGGATGCAAATACGTCGAAAATACGCAAAAGGAGACGCCCGGGCGATAGCCGGGCGTTTGCCCCCTAACGCCTGGCACCCCCTGGCGTTAGGGGGGCGTTTTCCCCATAAAGCCTGCCCCCCCCTGGCGTTAGGGGGGCGTTAGGGCCATAACG
>ML435805.1:0-10704 GCA_005239525.1 Nicotiana knightiana
AACAGTGGCAGAGATAGTGTGGTTGGTTGGTCTGTTCAGTGAATTGGGGATATCTCTTACTCTGCCAATTCTACTCTATTGTGACAGTAAATCTGCCATGCAAATTGTTGCAAATCCAGTCTTTCACGAATGAACTAAATACATCGATATAGATTTCCATTTCATTCGTGAGAAGGTGCAAAAGGGATTGATTGAGAGTGTGTATTTGCCTTCTGCTGAGCAACCGGCTGATCTATTGACAAAGGGTTAAGTTGCCTTCAACATGACTATTTGTTATCCAAGCTAGGCCTAAAGATCATTTTCCTTAGACCTAGCTTGAGGGGGGGTGTTGAGGAATGTAGTGATACAGGACAGGTAGTTAGTGATAGCTAGTCAGTTGTTATTTAAACCATAGTTAGCTAACTAGGGTACATAATATTAATTATAGTTGAGTTAGAGGTTAGTTAGTATAAATGTAAAATGTGGGTTAGTTATAACCAATGTACAGTATTTTTCATTCAATGGAATAGTAAGCTTTCCATTTCGGCTCCTTCTTCTCTCGTCTTCATCTTTCCATTCTCTTAGATATTGTTTGAATTCATCAAATTAACAATTCCTAAACACGGGCTAATCTTCGTCGAGGTGTTTACTTCACCATTGATGAAATTCTGGCCATTTTTGCTGCTGAGTTTCTTAGATGAATCAAGAGTGTTTTCTTGTTGTAACTTGTATGATGCAGGTACATAGTATTTTCTTTTTCTTTTTTTCTTCTTTATAGAGGGGTTTTGTATTCTTCCTACTTCCCCTGGTCCACCTTTCTAGTGTTCATTCTTTTTCATGTCTATTCATTCTATTTTCTTCAGAAGATTATTGTCCTCTTTAAATGTTTTAAGGTTTATATTCAGGATAGAGTGGGCGTGGCTTCGATGGATGAAAAGATGCGGGAAGCGCGGCTTAGATGGTTTGGACACGTGCAGAGGAGAAGCCTAGATGTCCCGGTTAGGAGGTGTGAGGGGTTAGCTTTGGCAAGTACGAGAAGAGGTAGAGGACGGCCTAAGAAGTATTGGGGCGAGGTGATCAGACAGGACATGCAGCGACTCCAGATTTCTGAGGACATGGCTCTTGATAGAAAGGTGTGGAGGTCAAGCATTAGGGTTATAGGTCAAAGGGTAGTCGAGCGGTTTTCCTCTTTGTCCCGGTTTTCCTCTTTGTACCGACAAGTTTGATAGTGTTTTGTCTAGCACTGCTAGCGATTTAGGTTGTGTTTCATACTTTTGCATAATATTTGTGTTACTGATTTTCCGTTTATTTGTTGTCTATCAAGTTACTGATATTATTTTTCGGATTTTTTTGTCACAGCTCTATTGTCTCTGAGCCGAGGGTCTCCCGGACACAGTCTCTCTACCCCTTACCCCACTGGTAGATTTTTGAGGACATGGCTCTTGATAGAAAGGTGTGGAGGTCGAGCATTAGGGTTATAGGTCAAAGGGTAGTCGAGCGGTTTTCCTCTTTGTCCCGGTTTCCCTCTTTGTACCGACGAGTTTGATAGTGTTTTGTCTAGCACTGCTAGCGATTTAGGTTGTGTTTCATACTTTTGCATAATATATGTGTTACTGCTTTTCCGTTTATTTGTTGTCTATCAAGTTACTGATATTATTTTTCGGATTTTTTTGTCACAGCTCTATTGTCTCTGAGTCGAGGGTCTCCCGGACACAGTCTCTCTACCCCTTACCCCACTGGTAGATTTTTATTGGGTTGTTGTTGTTGTTGTTGTTGTTGTAAAATGTATTATTATTCAATGTTACGAGTTTTGTTGAACCATAAAAACAAGTGCTCCATGTTCTGATTCAATTGATTTGAAGCTTCTAAGCCGCAGCCCGGTACACTAAGCTCTCGCTATGTGCGGGATTCTAGGGAAGGTCCAGACCACTACGCAACCTTACCCTGTATTTCTGCAAGAGGCTATTTCCACGACATGAACACATAATCTCCTGATCACATGGCAGCAAGGCGCCCCTTCTTGAAAATCTTCAGTCGATTCCAAATACTTCTTTTGTCCCAAAATTGTTGTCAGCGAAGTTCACTGACTTGAATTTTTAAGTTCTTTTTCTCATTTATATGTAGAAAAAAGATTGAAAAGGAAGAAGAGCTGCTAAACCATTAAAAAGACAGTTTATTTTTCTTATACTCAAAACAAATTACAGAACAAATGAATGACCTGCATCAACAGAACTAATTTGAATAATAATGAAATAGATAAGAATATATAGATTAGTTAAACAGCATCAAACGACCAACAAATGGTAAAAACTGGCCATAACAAAAGAATATGATCAACACTGCACATACTTTGACTAGCATTCAGAAGATCTGAAGCTGAGGAAACAGATGTTATCGTAGGTCTTCTTTGATCCGTCACAAGTGAAGCACTGCCATGGATTTAGTCAAGCAAGAAGCAGCATCCAATTCATGGGGTAGACGGTTCCTTGAGATATGGCTCCAGCTTGTTCCAGCACCAGATACTTCTCCAACAGTCAAGAAGTCTAGCACCTGCCCGAATATTTTGAACATTTCAACTCCAAATATAAAGTTTTTATCAGCAATAAACACAGCGTTCCAATCCATTGGTGCATCAGGATGTGTTGAAACTTGTGTCCAAGTGAGATACATAAGATCAAGCTCCCAAAGCTTTCTTACTGCTTTGTTTCTCCTGCCAATCTGACCTTCTCCTTCACACCACGAGACAGAGAGCATAAATAACCGTCCATTGCAGCATATTAGTTTAGGGTGGTATTCATGAACTCGGGGAGGGAATGGACTGGTTTGGATTCTAACCCAATAGCCCTTCTCAATGTCATATGCTGCTACCTTATCACTTTCTGAATAAACATAAAACATCCCATTGCACACAACCCCAGAACAAGCTACTCCAAAATCTACAGGCAGCCTCTGGATCTCTGTCCATTTATTTGACATGGCATCATAAATTTCCCCAGAATCCAGAGGCTCATCCCAGCATCCAAGACCCCCTACAGCAATCAAGAGAAAGCGTCTTTGATCTTTATTTGAATGTTCGCCTTTTTGTTTGACAAACTTGAATGGTTTCACACTTGGCAAGGATGTAAGCTCGTTCTCATCCAGAGAATATCGAAATTGGCGTCTAACTGAAAGTCTATGAGGATCCTCATAAACATCAGATACCCCACCAACTCTTGGACGGTAAAATCTTCTGTCTCCTCGAGTTTGTTGATTCCTAATAATTAAACAATCTGAACTGATCTCATAAGCTCCTAAAATAGGGGATGATCTTGCATGCTTCATTGGTGCAGCTTTACGCCACGTTCTCATCAAGGGACTAAAAACGAGCACGCTTTTATGTGTCTTGAATGAACTCTTATCAACTTTCCCAAAGTTAGTAAGGCTAGAACAGCCTCCAACAACATAAACATCATCATGGATACCGGCAACAGAAAATAAAAACCTTCCTTTCAGAATTTTAGAGTTAATTTTGTGCCATTGGTTGAAGGAAACATCCAATGCATGTATTTCTGCAGAACAACAACCGTCTTTTACAACCCCAAAGAGAAAAACCCATGGATTCTGAAACGAACCTTCTTGCCTCATTCGCCAGAAACGAGGCGTCATTGTCAAGTTTCTCCATTTCTTGCACACCAGCCTAGCATTCATGACACTCATAAAAGGAAACCTTAATAAGCACATTTCAAGGATGTCATCCGGTAAAAACGCATTCATGCTTTTGTTCTGTAGTGCTGCTTCAAGTTCTAGAGATTTCCTATTAGTCCTCCTCCAGAATTTTTCCCTCATGCCATAACCGAAGCAATCTACTGTGGTTTCTTCATTTCCACATATTGGGGCGTAGCCTTTGCCTTCCTCACTTGCATTTGACCTTCTCCTACCGCATGAATCCCATAACTCATCGCCAGTGTCAGCACCTACTTTGCAACCACCCCCTCTGCTGCATAGCGTTAGACATCTCAAGGAGACGCCCCTGTCGTCATCCTCTTCTCCCCCTCTGCTTCTATGTTTCTTCTTTTTCAATTTTTGGCTCACACTTCTGACTAGCTTTTTCGACACGCTTAAAGACTCCAAATCCTGTTGAATAGATTCTTCTCCTGTTAACCTTTCTGATGTCATCTTAGTATCCTACAATTGTGTTAAAAAAAAGGAATTATCTTACTGATCCCTTTTCTATTGCATAATGACTATGTGGCATGTTTATCACATAAATCAAATAGTTTTTGGAAAATCAAGTCTTAGATGTTTCAACGAAACCTGAAATGCCAATCCCCCCAATAATTAAGCACCCTCCATCTTCTATCTTGTTTTCAGACTAACTTTTTTCGACAGCAATGACAATAATATTACTCCACAAACCTACATACTCAAATAACAGAAGCACAAAGCCCTGACAAATGTGCCAATTAGCTACTCCCTCCATTCCAATTTATGTGAACCTATTTGACTGGGCACGGAATTTAAGGAAAAAAAACTTTTTGAATTTGTGGTCCTAAACAAGTCAAAAAGGAGTCCAGAGTATTTGTGTGGTTATAAAAGCTTCTCATTAAGGGTAGAATTGGAAGTTTAAGCTAAATTGTTTCCAAATTTAAAAAACGACCAAAAAGGAAATATGTTCACGTAACTGGAACGGAGGGAATAATAAACAAATGAATGCAGTTCCCCCTTTCAAGAGTGATTGAGATATTTGACATATTCTTACACTAAAACCACTAGGAATCTAAAGGGTGTCTTCCTATATACTCAAAAGACACAACTTTTTAGGTAGAAATGAAGTTGATGCTCTAACTTTATTTATTTTTCCTTGAAAGCAAGATTCATATTTTTCTTCCTGAAACATCTTCAGATATACATCCCTATACCTAAAAAATCAATTGAATCTTCAAATAATCAGCTTAAATGAGCTAAAATAGAAAACACAAATGAAAAGCTTAGACAACACAAAGACAAAATAAGCTCAGGAACATTTTGGTTGACAAAATGAGCTAAAAGCATCCTTTTTATTTTACAAGATCAAAACTTTATCCCAAATAAATCTTGAAACAAGAGAAATAATTACATATCCAGATGGAATAAAAGGGAAATGGAATAAAAACATGTAAAATTCAAGAAATAAAAAAAAAAAAAAAACCTCATTAATCAAGTCAGCAGAGCTCCAAAAACCATGGATCCAAAATCAAGACTCATCTTTTTTTTTCAAACTGTATTAAGATTTTGATAAGAAAAGCAGAACCCCAAATGAGATCTCAAAGTCATAGCAAAAAGAGAAAGCATCTTTGAGTTCAGTGAAGAAAGAATCAATCAAAAAAGGTAATGGGGTATTCTCATGTGAAAAAACAAGAAAGAATGTTAAAAAAGAAAACCCCACAAATCGTAATCATAATAGGTAAGAACCAAATTTTAATTCCAAATGAGCAGTAGTAGTAGTGTACTTTCTTTTTTCTTTCGATATACCATAGGAGTACGAAACCAAAATGCGGTTCATTTGTATTCAAAGAATTAAAATGTGTGTAAAAAAAATTGAAAACCATAATATATATAGCGTGGTATTGCACCGCATTATACCTTAACGGCACGTTTGCCATTAAAGTACAGCGCCGTGTAATACCGTGCTATACTTAATTATTAGGCCCACAAATAATTGTCATGTGGTTAACTGACACATCAATAATTCAACTGGGTATGACACCTATATTTAAGGTGTTATACATCGAATAATTGTACCCTGGACTGATTTTTTCCTTATTTAAAGGATTTCAGGATTTGGTAAAAATCCATTCATCCTCCTTCAAGTCTTCTGATATTTTTGTCATTTAAGTTATTTTGCATTTTATCATAATGTCTGAAGAGCGAAGAATTAGGATTTGGGGGAGGGGTGAAGTTGTGGAGGCGAATAACTCCGTAAGTTATAGTTGTTCTCCACAGTATCATGTTAAGTTGCCACTTACAATGGAGTACGATACATTGGTATCGTTGTTATGTAAAAAAATGAGTGTGAGTAGTAATCGTAATATATCCGTATTTTGTCACTCCGCGAGGGGTTGCTTGTTATGCTCAGTTTAACATCGAAGACGATGAAACTCTAAGAGATTTTTTGAGGACTTCGGATGAATACTGGAAATTTCTTGTGATAAAAATGTTGGAAATGTACGTCAAGGTTGAAGTTGTTCACAATAATGAGGTTGCGCAAAGTAGGGATATCCCTCAATCATCGGGTGGTTATTTTGGAGCAGTTTTAGCCGAACAGGTTCCGGATGAAAGAGTTTGGCCTGATCTAAACTTATCTCTATGGGCTAATGAGGAGCGAGGAAATAATTCCTCCCTTAGTTTACATAATCCTCAAGCCGAGTGGTAAACTTCAATTTTCCTTTGTGTTACGATGTTTATTTCAGGCGAAATGACCTCGTGACCACTTAAACTTGTACCGGATTTTAAAGCTGATATACAAACTTACATTATTCTCATTTGAACACTCAAACTCACATATACGGTAACTAATAAACCTATTTGCCCGGTGACCATGTACATGTGACAGTGACAGAGATGATGTAGACAAGGTGAGTGCAAGTCACGAAAATTACGCGCGTGACTATAATAGTTTTTATTTTAAAAAATCTAAAACAAAAAGAAAAACAAATTAAAAAGAAAGAAAATAAATCAGGCCCACTTCCCTATCCCCCCCCCCCCCCCCNCTGTGTTCTTTTTCCCCTATTGTCGTCCTCCCCCATAGTCTGAATTACAAGAATTCAACATCACAGTTCACGCTTTGATTTCACCAGAGATTAACTTCTTTTATTACTGGTCCCTTCTGTGTTCCGAAAGATCACTTCAGCAAACAAGAATTTCTTTATTTTCTGCAAGAGGAGATGAAATTACTGATAATGAAAGCCTAATAACCACTATGCACAAGGGAGCTAAAATATTTAGCATCTTCCACTGAAACAACCATTAGAGTGCTAAGACACGTTGGAGTATGATAAAAGAACCATTTCATCCAAATTTGAAAACAGAAACCGATACAAGTTTCTTATACATATTTTCAGCTTAGATGCATAACAGAAAGCCTCATTCAAGATCATCTAAAAATCAAATGTTCGTTAATATATTTTTCTTTGCCACACAAGAGTAATTTTCCTTTTAGAAATTACCCTTTACTAAAGAGGTCGATTGCTGCATTCAGAAAATAGCTTTTTTCACCATAATATTGGGTGGCCTCCATTGTTTCAAAACCATGGATTCCTATTAATTTTTTATGAAATTCCAAAATTAAATTTATTTGTCTAGTCTAATCATAAGCATAATGGTGTTGTGAATTTTATTTAGAAATAAGAGAGAGAAAGAACACTGAAGAAAAGGGAAAAAAAGAAGAACAAAAATAAGGAAAAGAATGGAAGTTGGTGAATAGAGAAGATGGGAGAGGTAGGTGAACGGAGATGACAAGTCTTTTTCTCTCTTTCTTTCTTCTTTTTTTAATTTGTAACTTCTTTTTTGCTTATTTTGTATTTAATAATAGGACCATAAATAACACATGTCAAGTAATAAGTAGTCTAGTATATGACGTGTTGTACATGTAAGGACAAATGATATACATGCACTACTGGATATATTTATTTGTACTCATTCTGTCAAGTTCGAGTATTCAAATGGGAAAATTCAAAGTTCGTATATCGACTTCTAAAAGCCTAACAAGTCTAAGTGGCCAGGAAGTCATTACGCCTTATTTTTATATATTGAATTTATATTAACACTCATACATTCCATAGGGAGTACCGGCCATATATGAATTTTACAAGTTATGAACCAACTCCAGTTGGAATAAGCCTAGTTTTGGTGTGTTGGGTCATGATGGTCCATCCGGGAGTCATCATCAACAGGATAATGTCCATCATGGGGATATCAACACATTATGATTTGTAAGTGAAGTGATAAATCTATATGTAAAGTTTGGATCAATTTGAGTAATTCATTATTTTATTGGTTGTGTAGTGAAAACGATCAACTTGAAGATCTTGTCCTTACTCAATTGCCCGAAGACGACATATTTAATCGGGATCTGGCAGATGCACAGAGTCAAGAAGATAATAGTGATTATGACAACAATCCTAATGAGTCTGTAGATGACACATCCTTCCTTGATGAGCGTGATGAGGAGGAGGAAGAGAATGTTGAACATGATTTGACGAGAGAGCGTGCTCCACCTCCCATTAGACCAAAAGTGTACGAGTCCCACGTGCCGTTTTATTCAAGTGAGATTCACTAGCTTGATCATTTGCCAAGTATGCCAGATGTGGATGCCCTTGCATGAGATCTTGACGAAATTCGGATAGCAATGTGGAATGAATCTAGAGCAACAATTTTGTCAAAGGGCATGCTTTTTCCTGATAAAGCGCGCCTAAGCAGGGCGGTGCGAATGTACAACATAAAAGAGTGTCGTGAGATCATGGTTCATGAGTCATCTCCGGATGTATACAAGGTTATTTTTCGTAGATGGTTTACGGGTTGTAATTGGATGTTGCATGCGAGGAAGACGAAAATAAATATGTGTGTTGTGGGTAAATACATTGGCACGCACAATTGTGAAATGGACACATTCAATGAAAATTATTTTAACTTTAATGTTGACTTAATTTCTCTTGTCTTGATTCCACACATTGAAGCGTCCATAAGGTACAAGATAAAAAAGTGTATAACATTTGTCCACCAGGAATATGGGCGTACCATTCTCTAAGGAACACATTTCTCGGGCGCAAACGTGCGTTTGAAATTGTTTACGGTAACTGGGATAAGTCCTTTGTATCACTACCCAGGTACATGGCCGCATTGCAACACTTTAACCCCGGGACTGTTGTTGAATGGAAGCTTGAGCGGAGTCCCAGAATACCAGAACGTATATCTAGATATGTGTTCTGGGCATTTAAACCAACAATTGATGATTTTGTGCATTGTCGGCCGGTAATATCCATAGACGGGATTGTTGTCTATGGAAAACATGATATTAAGTTATTGATCGTCGTTGCAGTAGATACTAATGGAAGTATATTTCCCCTAGATTTTTCTATTTGTGCCAATGAAAGCCAAGAGACGTGGACACTATATTTGAACCACTTGAAGGAGCACGTTGTTAGACAGTGTTCATGTCTAATATCTAATCGGCATGACGGTATTTTAAGCTCTGTACAGAATTTGCTTGGTAGGAACCATATGCCATTACTGTTACTGTGTGGGCACCTGAAGACCAATTTTCAGAAAGCATATCCCAACAAGGATTTGCATCATTTAATGTGGATGTCTGCAACAGATAACCAAGAGTGTAAATTCAGGAGGCAAATGGAATTGATAAAGGAAGAAGACCAAGGAGCCTATCGTTGGTTGATGCGACATGAACTTGACAAATGGATTTTGTAAATGGATGGTGGAAGAAGATGGGAAATTCTAAATACAAATGTTTCAGAGTCTTTCAATGGGTTATTGAAGTCTGCACGTGAATTTCATGTCAATGCCATAGTGCGGATGTCATTCAAGCAGATGGTAGAGAGGTTTGTTGAAAGGGCTAGAGGTGCATCGTCATTGATAGAAAGGGGTGTTGAATTTATGCCAATGCCAATAAAAATATTTGAGAAATATAGGAAGCGAGCACATTGGCATTCATTTTTGCAGTATTGCAACAATATTTTTGAAGTTCGCATCGCTATCCATAAAAATCGGGGGAATAATACACACACCGTCAATGAAGCTGGAAGGTTATGCTCCTGTAGAAAATGATCCATATATCATATGAAGTGCTTTCAACATACAGATTTTGTAGCAACGAGGTACGTTGATAAAGAATATAGTGTTGATGCATACTTAAAAACCTATAGTGGACAGCTGCAGCTAGTGGGTGCCGAGCATTATTGGTCGCCGGAATCATTTAAAATGTGCGTAACAAGGAATATTTGCATCAACAACAAGTGCAAAAAAGAGCGCGTATACGGAACCAAATGGATGTTGGTGATACCGTTCATGCCCGTAAATGTGGCATATGTTCACAAACAGGACACGACCGTCGTAAATGTCCTTCGGCTGATTTGGGTAGCGGTGTAATTCAGCTCCCGGTGAAAGTTCATCCAATGTGCCTTATCAAGGATACACTTAGTGTTTTATTTCAATAATTTGTTGTAATAAGTGTATGTACATGTTCATCTTGCATAATGTATGAAATAAAATTATGTTTCCGTTGGTGTTAAGTCTTATTGATATTTAGCATTAATATATCAGTACAAAAATTTAACATACACCCTAAGAAGAAAAAAATAATTGTCATTTGCCATTATCATCGCTGTCTGACACTATTTCATTGTCACTGTATTCATCTTCTTCGTGAACATCGTGTACGTACCCTTCGGGATCGAAGGCATTGTAATCTAGCCCCAGTTGACACACGTTTCTCGCATTTCATCATTATCATCAAGAAGATCACTTGCTTGATTTCTACAATAATATGGTACTCCTACGTCCAACGTCTGTTGTAGAAACTTAGGTAGTCCATCCCACTCGACAACTGTTGGGAAAACATGATAATCATTGTCTCTATGAAATTTATCATTTTCTAATAAATCCCAATACTGATCCTCCGTTCCTCCCAGGTGTCACACCTCCTTTTTCATACGCCCCAAAGGGGGTATGGGAGTTTTTCCACTTAAAGTGACA
>ML435808.1:864-46938 GCA_005239525.1 Nicotiana knightiana
TGTTTTAGGAGTCTATTTATAGGTTTAGGGTGAACCCTAACCGTGTAGGAGACTCCTATTTCAACCGGGAAACATTTAACTCGTCAAACTCGGACTTGGGCAAAACTGGGGACCTGGCGTTTGGTGGCTAACGCCAGGCAAGGGTTGGCGTTTCAGCCCTAACGCCTGGCTAACGCCAGGGTAGGGCAGGCTGTTTGGCTCTGTCGCCCGGCTCTCGCCCGGGTGCCTCCTTTCGCGTATTTTTCGACGTATTTGCATCATTTTAGCCCCGTTTCCATCTTCGCTTCACCTACACATGAAATAACTCCATTAAGCACATAATAAGTGTAATTTTATCATTAAAGCGCATCAAATGTAAGGTATATCCCATGTTAAACTATGCAATTTAGTCTCGCATCAGGCATCAATAACATTGAAATGCACTTCAACCTAAATTTATGAAATTCTTCCAAAAATGCTAAATTCCACAATAGGCGCCGAATCGCTCCCGGTTCATCCAAAATCCGATCTGGACATACGCCCAAGTCCAAAATCATCATACGAACATGACGGAACCTACAAATCTCGATTTCGAGATCGTTTACTAAAAATCCAAATCTTCGTCGATTCTTTCAACTTAAAGCTTCCGAAATGAGAACTCTCTTTTCTAAATCAACTCCAAACTTCCCGAAATTCAATTCCGACCATGCGTACAAGTCATAATACCTGAAGTGAAGCTGCTCATCGCCTCCAACTGCTGAACGACACGCTAAAGCTCAAAACGACCGGTCGGGTCGTTACAAATATTTTCACTGTCATTTTATTTCTTTACATAAATTTTTTTTTTTTTTTGAGTTTTAAGATACAAATTTAATTTTTAATTTTCATTAGTAAAATTACTTATATTAAAATTTTTAATTTGTATTTTTAAAACTTTATTTTATATATTTTTTTTTTCATAAATAAGATTTTAATTTCGTGGTATTATCCATAATTTGGGAATTCTCATCAAAGTTTTAAGAACCTTCTAATCTCAAATTCAAATAGTCTTTTCCTTTCATTTCTGATATTAAATTTATAATAATTTAACATAATTTTGCTATTTTTTTAATCTAATATATAGTGTTATTACATTTTAAGTGTCTTTCATTAACTTGTAACTTTATTTAGTATCATTATCAACTACTTTCTTTAATTATATAAGATAAACATATAATTTATTAATTATAAAATAAATATTTATTTGGTTTCAAAAATATTGCTCGAAATTTTAAATAATTTAAAATTTAATAATATTTTTAAGTATGTATATTTACTTTTTTTTTTTCTAAACTTATGATTTATAAATGTCCTTACATTATATCTAATTTATTTTTATTGTTCAATATTTTTAGTTTTTGATTTTACCTATTAGACTTGAGTTATTTGGCCTAATATTATGACTTATCGTAATATAAAAACTTTCTCATCTCAAATTTAAATACGTTTTATCCTTTTTCTCTATGTTAAAAAATCTGAATTATGATTTTTTTTCTCTATTTATTATTTATATTTGATTTTATATTATTCAATGCCTAATATTATTACATTATCATGCGAATTTTTATTAGCTTGTTTGACTTTAATATCTGTTATTACCACACTCATTCTAATATAATAAAGATAAAAATTTAAAAACTTTCTCATCTTAAATTCAAATATTTTTTAGAGGAATTTTCAGAAACCACTATTGTTTAGTGCCAATTAACTTCCTATATCTACCATATACATAATTACTTCCAATAGCTACTATTCAGTTGTTATGGCAGTGTATTCGCTATATTCGCGTTGCTATATTCATGAATACAGCAGTAGAAAGACCCTAAAAATTAGGGTTGTCCAGCTGTACGCGCATGTATTCACATGTATCCGCGACATGTATTCATGAATACAGCAGCAAAAAGCGCCTTAAATCAGGGCAGTCCAACTGTACGTGCACGTATTCACATGTATTCGCGCTGTTGTATTCATGAATACAGCAGTAAAAAGCGCCAAAAATCACGGCAGTCCAGGTGTATGCGCATGTATTCATATGTATTTGCCCCATGTATTCACGAATATAATAACGGCAATCACCATAAAAATAGGTATGTCCAGTTGTCTAAGAGAGAAGAAAAATATAAATAACGTATTACATGCCTTATTTCATGCCTCAATGATATATACCATAAAGACTTATTTTGCTACAAAATATAAAAGGTAGCTATAGAAAATAATATTTTAAAATAATTTGATTTATAATAAGTATGGTATATACCTTTGCTATATGAGGTAAAATTTCCTAATTTTAATTTTTATCATTCTATTTTCTTAATTGGACCATATTTTCAAAAAATTATATATGCTTGCAAACATAAATTAACTGAATTCAATTAAAATATTAATCATAGAAAAATATTTTCTTAATTGTTTGAACACATCATTTCTAAATGTTGTAGTAATGTTTACGTATAAAATATTCGTTTGCACGATTTATCAACATTAATATGACTTTATTATTCTTGTTATTAAAATTTCTTTTACTGATTATTTAATTTTTCTCTTACCTTATAGATATTTGTATACTTTATGTAAGATCTTAGTTTGCTACTTGAATTTATTTAATTTTTAAACTCAAATACATCTTTAATATCTTAAGTAAATTTTAGTTTTATTTTGTATTTTAACTTACTCCAAAGTATAAATAATCACAGGTTATCTCAATTTATGTCTGTATATATCTTTTATTTTTTTTCTATCATAGTTTTTAATTAATTTTTCACCTCCATATTTCTAGCTAATATAGAAAAATATTTATGAATGGATCAATATATAGATACAAATATAGATATAGATACAAATATGCATATAAATATAAATATAGATATATAGATTAGATTTGTCTAAGATTTATTTATTTAGATTATGTATAAGATTCATTCAACTACTTCCATTAATTATGTTTTTATTTATAATTCTTAATTATTATTGTTGTCCTAAAATTGACAAGTTGTATCATTTTAGCTTGCCACTTGGCTTCACCACATGCTTCACTACTCTCCTTTTAATATAATATAGATTTTCACCTACATATTTCTAGCTAATATAGAAAAAAAACTATGAATGGATCAATATATAGATATAAATATAGATATAGATACAAATATGCATATAAATATAAATATAGATATATATATAGATTAGATTTGTCTAAGATTTATTTATTTAAATTATGTATAAGATTCATTCAACTACTTCCATTAATTATGTTGTCATTTATAATTTTTAATTATTATTGTTGTCCTAAATTTGTCAAGTGACTTCATTTTAGCTTGCCACTTGGTTTAATCACATGTTTCACTACCCTTCTTTTAATATAACATAGATATATTATCAATATTAATATGACTTTATACTCCTGTTATTAAATAATATTTTAGTGAATATTTAATTTTTCTCTTACCTTATGAATAATTTTTATACTTTATGTAACATCTTATTTTGCTGCTTGAATTTATTTAGTTTTTAAAGTCAATAAATCTTTAATATCTTAAGTGAATTTTAGTTTTATTTTACATTTTAACTTACTCCAAAGTATATATAGTCACAAGTTATCTCAATATACGTCTTTATATTTTATTTTATTTTTTTATTATAGTTTTTAATTAGTTTTTCACCTCCATATTTCTAGATAATATAGAAGAAAATCTATGAGTGGATCAATATATAGATATAGATATAGATACAGATATAAATACAAATATACACATAAATATAAATATAGATATACGAATTAGATTTGTCTAAGATCTATTTAGATTATGTATAAGATTCATTAAACTACTTTCATTAATTATGTTTCTATTTATAATTTTTAATTATTAATTTTGTCCTAAAATTGCCAAGTGGCTTCATTTTAGCTTGTCACTTGGCTTAACCACAATGCATACTACCCTCCTTTTAATATAATATAAATAGATAAGTTATCAATATTAATATGGCTTTATTATTCTTGTTATTAAATAATCTTTTACTGAATATTTAATTTTTCTCTTACCTTATGAATAATTTTTATACTTTATGTAAGATCTTATTTTGCTGCTTGAATTTATTTATTTTTTAAGTCAATAAATTTGTAATATCTTAAGTAAATTTTAGTTTTATTTTACATTTTAACTTACTCCAAAGTATATATAGTCACAAGTTATCTCAATTTACGTCTTTATATATTTTTTATTTTTTGTATTATAGTTTTTATTTAATTTTCACCTCCACATCTATAGCTAATATAGAAGAAAATCTATGGGTAGATCAATATATAATTATAGATATAGATATAAATATAAATACAAATATACACATAAATATAAATATAGATATATGAATTAGATTTGTCTAAGATCTATTTAGATTATGTATAAGATTCATTAAACTACTTCCATTAATTATGTTTCTATTTATAATTTCTAATTATTAATGTTGTCCTAAAATTGCCAAGTGGCTTCATTTTAACTTGTAACTTGGCTTAACCACAATGCATACTATCCTCCTTTTAATATAATATTTCTAGCTAATATAGAAGAAAATCTATGAGTGGATCAATATATAGATATAGATATAGATACAAATATACACATAAATATAAATATAGATATATGAATTAGATTTGTCTAAGATCTATTTAGATTATGTGTAAGATTCATTAAACTACTTCTATTAATTATGTTTCTATTTGTAATTTCTAATTATTAACGTTGTCCTAAAATTGCCAAACAACTTTATTTTAACTTGTTACTTGATTTAATCACAATGCATACTATTCTCCTTTTAATATAATATAGATATTGTTTAATCATCATATCAAAAATAGTTCTTGGCCAATATAGAAACACCGAACAAAAACACCCTTCAGTAACCGTCTCGCTTCATCAATTTCTTTTCCTCTCATATATCGATGTTAATAAAGTCAAATTCTGGTTCTTTCATGTATCTTACAAATAAAGTTCAAAATTATGTCGTTTTCTTTCATATCTATGCAAATAAAGTTCAACATTATGTATATATAGGTTGACACGACTTAAAAATACAAGATGAACATCAATTTAAGATAAAAATAGAGCATTAAAACAACCATCGTACCAAATCCAAATCCACTTAGAAGATTGTAACAATAGACTTATAACACTTATGTAAAAATTAGGAGTGTTCAAACCGAACTGGAAAATCTTATTAAACCGCAAAATTAAATCAAATTGAATAAAAAAAACTCGATTAGATTTGATTTGATCTTGAGTAAAAAAATTTGAATCAAAGCGACATATAAATATATAATTTTTACATTTATTTTTAAGACTTTATATAAAAATAAATTTTAAAAGAATATCTAGAAATATTTGAGATCCTCTCATGAGATGTAATGTTTAATAGAACTATGAAATTCATTCATTTTTGTTTACCTTAAATAATGGGTTGTATCATTTTCTTATCAAGTGTTATTGAAATGCGTTTGTCACTCTTTGTTCTTCCATATTCAAGATTTCAAGATTTCTTATATCTTTTTTCGAATTTTAAATGGCATTTTGATAATTTAAAATTAAATATAACATATCATTATTTAGATATCATATTGATTTTTATGTTTAATTATAAATTCAGTTAACCTTGAAAGCGTACACCAATAAAAAATTATTGTAAAATGATTAGTAAAATAACTATCATGTTTTACTAAAAAAATTCTCTCATAAGAATATTTTAATAGATCATATGTTTATCATTTTTTTAATTTCTACTAAATATATATTCACTTACCTATAACTTTAATAAAGTAAATTTGAAATAATATTTATATAATAAAAAAAATCGTAAAACTCGAAAAATTCGACAAAACCAAACTAGTCCAAACTGATATAGTTAATTTGGTTTGATTTTGATAAAAAAACTCACACCGAACTCCAATCCATGTAAAATCAATCTTATAGATGTGATGACCCAAAAAGGTCATCCCGTATATTCTATCTAATTATGTGTTCTGAGATCGTGAAAACCTCCTTCTATCTCACCTTGATTTGAGTGCACAGCCCGGACGAGTAGCCTGGAAGCCTTTATGTGAAAATTGATAAAAATAAAAATTTTATATTGGAAATTTGAATAAAGTTGACTTCAGTCAACATTTTTGGTAAACGGACCCGGATCCATGATTTGATGGTCCCGGAGGGTCCGTAGAAAAATATGGGACTTGGGCGTATGCCCGGAATCGAATTCCGAGGTCCGAAGCCCGAGAAATAAATGTTTAAAGAAAATTGTTTTCTGAAAAATATAAAGGTTTTTGAAAATGAAATTTGAGGTGAAACCTGTGATATCGGGCCCGTATTATGATTCCGAAGCCCAGCACAGGTTCGATATGATTTACATGTGTTATCTGTGAAATTTGGTAAGAAACTGACTTAAATTGACGTGATTCGGACCTTAAATGCAAAACTTAATATTTATAGAAGTTTGAAGAATTTTCATGGATGTTGTTTTATGTGGTTTGAAACCTCGAGCGAGTCCATGTTAGGTTATATGACTTGTGTGAGTGGTTGGACGGGGTCCTAGGGGGGCCTCAGGTACGTTTAGGGTGCTCATCGGGTGTTTTTAGAACTTGGGAGGCAGCTGAACCATTGCTGGTTCTGATGTCTTGCACCTGCGATGGACCTTCCGCAGGTGCGGACACGCAGGTGCGGCGAGGAGTTCGCAGGTGGAACTTATCCCAAACCTCCAATCCTCGCAGGTGCAGTTAGTTTTCCGCAGGTGCGGAGCCGCGGGTACGACCATTTGACCGCAGGTGTGACCCCATACTTTTTAGGGGGTTTTCACACCTGCGATGATAGTACCACAGGTGCGGGATTGCTGGGCAGAAAAGGGGCAGAACCGAGGGTTTATTTTCGAATTGGGGAGCTCGGGGGAGGCGATTTTTGGAGGCTTTTGCACCTGGGTAATTTGGGTAAGTGATTTCTATCCACTCTAGACCAATTTCCATGTTTCCAATCTTAAATCTAACTTTTAAATTCAAAAATTTTTGGTAGAAAATGGGATAAACTTCATAAACCAAATTATTGAGTTTTGATTGGGTTTTTGACCTCCGATTTGAGAGATTTTCATATGTTTAGACTCGTGAGCGAATGGGTGTCCGGAAAATATCATTTTTACCCGATTCCGAGACGTGGGCCCGGGGAACTTTTTAGGCGAATTTCCTAATTTCGCGTATCAGCTTCGGACTTATTATTATTTTGTTTCCTTGTGATGATATTTACTATATGCAATCGAATTGTCTAGGTTTGGGCCACCCGGAGTTAGGTACTCGTGGCAAGAGCATGGTATTGAGTTGATTAGCGCAGTCGAGGTAAGTATCTTGCCTAACCTTGTGTGGGGGAACTACCCCTTAGGATTGAGTCTTCTATGTTGATTGTAGTCCGCGTACACATACTCGAACTTATAGATTGCCCTTTAGGGAGTTTTGGGTCCTTATGTTTCCCCGTATATGAATTGAAATTGTTATATCTGAATTCCTGATTTCTAATCTCATCTCCTCCTGCTCAAGTTAGAGGTACTTGCCTAGCATTCCTTGTCTCTTATATGATATTAATTGACTTAAATGAAAACTTCGTTTTTCCTACCGTTATGCTATGTCTTCCTTCATTTGGTTTCTTGGTTGCAAACTTGAATGTATAGAATCGTTGCTATATTTGTCTTGTTTTCCCCTCGTTATGTTGTTCTCTCCTTGTGCTTGGCATTCCTCTCAGTGGCTACTTTTTATGAGCGAGTTGTTCCCATTTGTGTGATTTAAGTCTTGTATTGGTTTTCTCATCGCACTTTGTATTCGGCCTTGTTTGCTTTCGCGCCGGTTGTGGCAATATTTGTTGTTTCTGTCGCATTCTGGTTGTTTTCCTTAGTGGTTGCATTGTATATTTAAATTGGGACTACGGACAGAGATCCGGGAGCTTTCCCCCTGTACTGCATCACATATTTAAATTGGGACTACGGACAGAGATCCGGGAGCTTTTCCCCTGTACTGCATCGCATATTTAAATTGGGACTACGGACAGAGATCCGAGAGCTTTCCCCCTGTACTGCATCACATTTTTATATTGGGACTACGGACAGGGATCCGAGAGCTTTCCCCATGTACTGCATTGCATGACAAATTCTGAGTGGCGGACTGATCTCCGGTAGTTTATGATTGAGGAGATTTGAATATATATATATATATATATATATATATATATATTGTAAAGTATAGCTGAAAAGCAATTATCTCCAAGAAAAGTTATGTCTGAAGGACTTCTTTTCGAAAGTATATTTGAAACACATTTGTCTTGCAAAATGATGATATTTGAAAGAGCAGTACTTGGGAAAATATATTTTGAACATCACGTGTTTTGAGGATATTTGAAAGAGCAGTACTTGGGAAAATATATTTTTGAACATCACGTATATTGATGATACTTGAAAGAGCAGTACTTGGGAAAATATATTTTGAACATCACGTGTTTTGATGATATTTGAAAGAGCATTACTTGGGAAAATATGTTTTGAACATCACGTATATTGATGGTACTTGAAAGAGCAGTATTTGGGAAAATGTATTTGAATACCCCATATTTGAAGAGACTATGTTATAAAGATTTCTCTTTATAAAAATATATAAATATACATTCAGAGAAAGTATGTTTCAAAGGAGAAATTTCTCTATTCCAAAATGTTTATATCTTTAAAGTTTTCAAAATGAACTCATGATTTAAAGGCTTTCACTCGAAGGTTTGACCAGTTTTATTGAGTTATTGGCTAAGGCCTGACGTGAATAAATTGATTCAATGTTGAGTTGCTAGTGTTTTTATTGGGTTTTAAATCCCGCCATTTAGATTGAATTGTTTCCATTCTCCTTGCGTATTTCTATTACGTTGTCCGTTGATCGTGATTATTGAATTTCCTTCCGTATTATTCGATCGTATCGTTAATTACTTACATAAATCATTAGATAAATATTTTGTTTCGGTCGTTTATACCTCTATGCCTTTTTACTTATTAGACCGGTGGTGTCTTGACTAGTCCTCGTCACTACTTCACTGAGATTAGTCTTGATACTTACTGGGCACCGTTGTGGTGTGCTCATACTACACTTCTACATATTTATGTGTGTAGCTTCAGATTATGGTGGTTGGTAGCTGCGCAGATCATTGCTGAGAAGGCTTCGGAGTCACCTTCCTATTTTATTTCTATTCAACTGTACTTACTTATTCCTAGACAGTTGTACTTAGATTTGATAGAAAAGTTTCGTAGAGCTTATGACTTGTATTTACCGGGTTTCGGGAAATTGTAACTCTGTCAAGAATTCTAGTTCAAAATTTTTAAAAAAACTCTATATTATTGTTGTTGTTCAGTGAAAATGTTAGGCTTACCTAGTCCCTAAGACTAGGTGCCATCATGATACCCAACGGAGGAAAATTTGGATCGTGACAATAGAACTTTTGCACTATTAGATCACCACCTTAATATAACAATAACTAAATTGCTTGTATATAATAAGTAAATTTTACACCTAAAAGATTAAACATATAATCTATTACTGTAGCATATTAAATTATATTGATATTATCAGTATATATAAATTGAAATCCCAAACTAATTTTAAGAAACGTCGTGGCGATTAATGGCGATCGGTAGCAGAAAGCTGAGACTGAGCGGTAGGGGCATCAGTGGAGGTAGCAGCACCACGGCCAGGATTAGGTTGTTGATGTCCTTGTGTTCCATAGCCTTGTTTTTTATAATCCTCCAAATCTTTATATTGTGTGTATGGACTTGTATCCACTGGCAAACCTTCTACTTTACCTTTGATCTCTTCTTCCTTATCGGTTTTCCTCTCCATTATTATCTCCTTTTCTTATACTTTCGTCTCAATTTGTTTCCTCTCAATTGTGCAAAATAAACTTTGTTTCTATTGGGCCATGCGTGTTTGTTATACTTCCTATATAAATAGTTTTGTTTTTGGTGTTGTGATGACAAGTGTTATAGGCGTGTCAGCCTTGTGGATGAGGTGTGTGCTACTCCTCAAAGCTAGGCGATCTTCGGACCAATTAAGCTTTCACTTGGCGACTTGTTCGGTAGCTCTGCCGTACTTCCACAGTTGCATCTGGTCAATTTTCAAGGCGAAAACAAAATTAGCGCGCAGTAGCATCGGACAAGGCGCTCAGGCATATTGACGGCCGTAATAAATTAAATATTGAGTTTTAATGTGAGAAAGTTCGAGCATAAGTACTTGCATCCAACACGTTATAATATATTTAATAAAATTATAGTGCTATAAAATATAGTACTATATTAATATTTAAATTGTAGCAACAATAATATGTACTCATTCAAACTACATGATTGGAGAATATATATATATATATATATATATATATATATATATATATATATATATATATATATATATATATATATATATATATATATATATATATATATATATATANGTTTTTGGGTGAGAATGGGGATAATAGTTGATTTTGTATGGAAATTTGGGGGAATCCCAACTGGAGGAGGAGAAGAAGAGGGATGGAAGAGAGATAAAGAAAGCATGGAAAAGGGGAATAAGCCCGTCCCTAGCAGATTTAATTTGGAAATTCACGATCAAAATCGGTCGGAAAAGTCGATCGATATATTTAAGTGATCTTTGATCATTTCACCACAACATTTCCGACCGAAATCCGTCGGTAATATAATTTTAAATTTTAAATTTAAAAAAAAAATTATTCAGTTAAAAACCGACTTAAGTTGGTCGGTTCTAGCCAAGATCCAAATCATAGTTACTAATTAATATTTAATTAATTGTGTATGAATATATATATATATATATATATATTCATACACAATTAATTAAATATTAATTAGTAACTATGATTTGGATCTTGGCTAGAACCGACCAACTTAAGTCGGTTTTTAACTGAATAATTTTTTTTTTAAATTTAAAATTTAAAATTATATTACCGACGGATTTCGGTCGGAAATGTTGTGGTGAAATGATCAAAGATCACTTAAATATATCGATCGACTTTTCCGACCGATTTTGATCGTGAATTTCCAAATTAAATCTGCTAGGGACGGGCTTATTCCCCTTTTCCATGCTTTCTTTATCTCTCTTCCATCCCTCTTCTTCTCCTCCTCCAGTTGGGATTCCCCCAAATTTCCATACAAAATCAACTATTATCCCCATTCTCACCCAAAAACAAAGTCCCTAAAAGTTTCCCTCCCCTCCCCCACCAATGTTCCTCACCGGCTCACCACCGCTGCTGAGTCAGCACCGCCAACCGCTGCTCATCCTCCGCCACATAATCAATCCTCCTCTCTTCTCTTTCAAGATTAATTTTCTACATTTTTTAATTTAATAATTTTAATTATTTTAATTGTATAAATTAAGGTTTAGTATGTGATTAAATTTAGTGTTTACTCTTATTGATTATGTTTATGTTAACATTTTCTATGTTAGAAGATTATGATTATGCTAGGGTTAGCTAATTTTAATTCTTTCAATTAGATTGATTATAATTATGCTAGGATTTAGTTTGTAGTGCTTTAGATTAAGGATTTACCAGTTATGATTAATATTAATAGAATTGGGTCACATATTATTTTTAATCCATTCTAATTGAATGTCTTAGTCTGATTATGACTAATACTAGGGTTAGCTAAGATTAATTAATATAATTATATTTCCCTTTAATGGTCTAATTGAATTTTAAAAGAACTTATTTAGGAATATATGTGAACTTTCAAATTAATAAGAAATCACATTATTTAATGTTACTATATTATTACTAATGTTTATTATGTAACTTAAACTATAAATTAATCTGAATACTCAATTAATATAACATCCAATTTGTTTGTTCTCTATGTAGATGGAATATCATAGTTGGATGTATAATAGAAATTATCCTAATCATCGATTTTTTAGGGAGAAATTTATGGAAGAGGTTAATGAATTTATTAGGCATGCAATGCCAATTAAATTAGTTCAGTTTGGAGGGATGAGTAGGTGCCCTTGTGTGAAGTGCAAGTGTTTGCGTTTTTTGGGATAAGAGGAGGTTAAGACTCATATTTTTAGAAAGGGGTTTATGATAATTATTTTGTGTGGACTAGTCATGGAGAGGTTGATGGTAGTGATGGTGTATTTCATAACATAGTTGTTGGTAAAGCAGTAGGACGGTGGGGAATAATGTTCAACATCCTAGATATCATGAAATGGTTGCAGATGCTTTTGGGATGCACTTCGAGTTTTAACCCCATGAAAGTGTTGAACAAACTCCTAACGAAGAGGCAAAATATTTTTATGAACAGTTAAAGGCCTCTAGTCGTCCATTACATGAAAGGAGTATGCACTCTTAGTTGTCTGTTGCGGTAAGATTATTAAGCATCAAATCAGATACTAATATTTCTCAAGTGGGAATGAATTCTTTCATTGGCCTTATGAATGAACTAGTTGACCCAACTTTCAATATACCTGAAGATTTCTATAAGGCTAAAAGATTGGTTTCTAAGTTAGGTTTCTCGTCTATGAGAGTCGATTGTTGTGAAGATGGTTGCATGTTGTATTATAAGGGTGATGCAGATTCAGAAAGTTGTAAATTTTATGAAAAACCTCGTTTTAAGTGGGTTTCCAGCAGGAAGAAGGTTGTTGTGAAGTCGATGCGTTATTTACCTCTTATTCCTAGCTTAAAGATATTGTATGCATCGATGAGTTCCGCTCCTCATATGAGATGACACTATGAAAATAAAAGTCCACCCGGTATACGGGTCATCCTCCGAACGGGGAAGCTTGGAAGAATTTTGATACAACGTATCCAGATTTTGCTAGTGAACCAATGAACGTTCCGTTGGGTTTGTGTGATGATGGTTTCATGTCATTTTCTGTCTACAACAACATATTCATGCTGGCCAATCTTTATTACGTCGTATAATCTTCCGCTTGAAATGTGTATGATTAGTCCATATATTTTTTGAAAATTATGTTATTCTCGGAACCCACAATCCAAAGAGTTTGATTGATGTATATTTTCAACCTCTGATTCATGAGCTAAAATAGTTGTGACATGATTGAGTTGAGACATATGACAGATCAACTAAGAAAAATTTCAACGTATGTGCTAATTTAATGTGCATCATTAATGATTTTTCTGCGTATGGAATGTTGTCTGGCTGGATGACTGTTGAAAAGTTAGCTTGTCCTTACTGCATGAAAAATGGTAAAGCATTCACTTTAAGACATGGCCAAAAGCAGTCATGGTTTGATTGTCATTGTTAGTTCTTGCCAGTTGATCATGGGTTCAGATGAATGAAGAATGCATTCTACAGTTGAATATGATTTGCCACCTCCAATTTTGTCCGATGAGAAAATTTGGGAGGAGGTTCAAAACTTCACTAAAGTTACCGAGGCTCCACTTTCTAGATTCCTTGGATATGGTGTTACCTATAACTGGACAAAATAGAGCATATTCTTGGAGTTTCCATATTGGAAAGATAATCTTGTCCGACACAATCTTGATGTCATGCATATTGAGAAGAACTATTTTGATAATTTTTTCAACACAGTGATAGATGATAAGAATTAGACAAAAGATAACCCGAAGGCTAGATTGGACTTACAATAATATTGCAGGCGACCTAAATTACATTTGTAGTCTGCAAACAATGGTAAGGTATTATAATCCCAAGGCCACCTACACATTCACTTTAGGACAAATATAATAGATTTGTGAATGGCTTATGAACCTAAAGATGTCTGAGGGCTATGCTTCAAACCTGGGAAAACATGCCAATATGGTTGAAGAAAAGTTGACTCATATGAAAAGTCATGATTGTTATCTCTTCTTGGAAACTTTAATCCTATTACATTTTGTGGCTTGCCTGAAAATATCTGGAAACCCATTTAGATATAATTTTATTCTTCAAAGACTTATGTTCTACCACATTAAAGGAAAAAATCTATTTCAAATGAATGAGAACATTCTTGTAATCAGTAATAAGCCGGAAAGGATTTTTTTCATGTGATTTCTTTGGTGTGATAGAACTCCTTAAAACTCACCTTGGACACGAGGAGCGACTTGGAGGGCCGGTTCAATGCATGTGGATGTATCAATTTGAGATGTAATGATCAAACCTAGATTCATTATTTTAATTTTCTTTAATGTTATCGTCTAATATGACAATGTGCAAGACTATCGGCAAGTGTAAATGATTTGTTAAACTGAGGAATATGATTGAAGGATCTATATGTGAAGCCTATCCTGTAAAGGAAATTATCCATTTTTGTTTTTACTACTTCGAGAGTCATGTGCCATGTACTAGAAATAGGCCCAATCGGCACAATATCATGATTGATAATGATCCATTATATCCACCAATTTCCATATTCAATCAATCAGGCCCGCGGTTCTAAAGATCGATCAAAAAGGGGCCTTAGTTGAAGTACAAATCAGCTTAAAATCATGTATTTCTAAATTGTCCGGAAGTTCAACCCTTTCTTATGTAAGTGTTAATGTAAGATTGATTTACATGGACTATTATTTAATTAGGTTGATGCTACTAACAAAATTTTCAATGTGTCGCTTAGTGACTTTGTGAATCAATTTGGCCATGATGTTATATATTCTACATTTGAGGGGTGGTATCATGACCCAAAATATCGCATGTCGTGATGGTGCATGTTGCAATACTAGGCAAACTGACAATCGCAAATAACTACGCATCTCTAAATTTAAAACACAATGAAATAAGATTAATAGTTAAAATCCCACAATAACTGATAACAAAATACTGCAATGCAATACAAAATCCCTCAAAATCTGGGTGCCAGTGAGTGCATGAGCATCTAAATGACAACTTAGTAAGACTACTAAGACACTGTCTAGAAAGATAGGATAGTACAAATAAACTGAAAAGAATGAGAGTCGATGTCCGCGGATGCCAAGGCAGCTACCTCAATAGTCTCCAACAGATAAAGCTCCAAAGCTAGCAACCGCCAAGCCTAGAAGTACTTAGATCTGCACACGAAGTGCAGAGGGTAGTATGAGTACAACCGACCCAATATAATCAATAAGTAACAATACTAACCATATGTATAACAGTAATAATTCAGAAAGAAATCCAATAATCAGCTTGTAAACAGTTCAGAAAAATGTAGACGTGCTTTCAAGTTATTAATCGTTTAAGCTCATCACAGATAAAATATGATAAGAATGACTGATATGAGGAATGTTACATCTCTACGTCGACATGCCAAAAATGCATGCCACATGTAATGAATCATAATGATAACCTCACGTACTCACACTCTCAGAATACTCAATCTGACTGTCTCAACACTCACTCACGTCGCTCAGTCACTCAGCACCGTATGGTACCTGCGCTCACTCCTCGTATGTCAAACTCTAGAGGGGCGTATCCTGCCCAACTGCTAATAAAGCCTGTTGCGGCGTGCAACCCGATCCCATCATAAATTAGTAATACCTGCTGCAGCGTGTAGCCCGATCACATCAAGAATCAATAATACTTGCTGCGCCGCGCAACCCAATCCCATCAATATTACTCATAAATAGGCCATCGACCTCACTCAATCATCAATCTCTCCAATTACTCGGGCTCACAACTCTTATGCCAATCCTCTTAGAACAATGCTACATGATGTAACAATAAAGGGTAACAGAAACTGAGATGTGATATGCAAATGATGGATGCGATTGAGTACATAACTGCAATTTAAGCAAATAACTCAACAACGAACGAATGACCATTGGGTCCCAATAATACCAGTAGATAGCCTAACATCATTTCTAACATAGATCATAGCTCAAATTCTCTAACACATAGAGTAAACATAAATAATAGCAAGATTAAGTGACTACACAGTTTCCCGAAATCGACCGAGTCAGAATTACTACGGTGCACGCCCACACGCCCGTCCCATAGAATGCGCATCACCTCAACACCAACCACATAACATGTATTTCAGGGATTCATACCCTCAGGACCAAGTTTAGAAGTGTTACTTACCTCAAACCGTGCAAAATTCTACTCCAACATGACCTTGCGTCTAGGATCGGCCCCCGAACGACTCGAATCTAGCCACAAACAACTTAATAGAATCAACACGAGCTATAGGAATCAATTCCATATGAATAAGCTAAGTTCCTTATAAAAGTTAAAAAGTCAACTCAAAAAGTCAACCCCGATCCCACGTCTTGAATCCAACAAAATTAATAAAATCTGAACACCCATTCAACCATGAATCCAAAAATACCAAAATTATCAAATTCTGATACTAAATCGTCACTCAAATCTCCAATTATTACTCTCCAATACATGGGTCAAAATCCCCAATTTTCACTTCAAGAACACCAAATCTATGGGGGGAAATCAATGGGTATTCAATATAAATAGATAAAAATAACCAAAAGTTGCGTACCTCTCGAAATCTTGTGAAAACCCTTTCAAAAATTGCCTTAATCCGAGCTTCCAAGGTCCAAAGACTAATAAATCACGAAACTCTTCAAATTTATGTCACTGCTAGGAATTTCGCTTTTGCGGACCATTTAGCTTCTTCTGCGGTACCACTTTTGCGGTTAAAAATCCGCACCTACGGAATTACACTAGACACCCGACCTCGCGCACCTGCGGTCCGCTCTTCATATCTGCGGGATCGCATCTGCAGACAAACCCATCGCTTCTGCGATCCCAGCCAGATTGCCCAGCTCCGCTTCTGCAACACTTCGTGCAGGAGCGCGTTCACTTCTGCGGATTTCCTTCGCACCTGCGTTTCCCAGAAACCTTCTCCCTTTCCATACGTGTGCACACCTAGCCGCTTCTGCGGCTCCACCGCCTGCTGTCAATCCTTCTGCAGGTGCGATGACACCAGACTTGAAGCACTTCAGCATATCACCTAAGTCAAATTTTGATCTGTTAGTCATTTGAAATCCACCCGAGGCCTCTAGGATCTCAACCAAACATACCAACAAGTCCTAAAATACGATATGAACTTAGTCGAGGCCTCAAATCACATTAAACAACATCAAAAACACGAATCACATCCCAATTCAAGCCTATTGATACTAATGAATTTTCAACTTCTACAATCGATGACAAAACCTATCAATTCAACTCCGATTGACGTCAAATTTTTCACACAGGTCACAAATTATACAACAGACCTATTCCAACTTTCGTAACCAAAAATTCGAGCCTAGTAACCCCAAAGTCAACTCTCGGTCAACCCTCTCAACTCTCCAAGCTTAAATTTTCCCAACTTTCACTAATTTAAGCCCAAAATCATCTGCGGATATCCAAATCAATATCTGGACACACTCCTAATTCCAAAATAACTATACGGAGCTATCGAAACCATCAAAACTCTGTTCCGAAGTCATTTACATATAAGTCAACATCCGGTCAACTCTTTCAACTTAGGCTTCCAACATTGGGGCTAAGTTTCTCAATTCATTCTGAAACATCCTCAGAAATAAACCAACCACCCCGAAAAGTCAAATAACAACAAATGAACATAGAAGAAGAAATAAATGGGGAAAAGGGCTATAATACTCAAAACAGTCGGCCTGGTCGCTACATCCTCCCCCTCTTAAACAAACGTTCGTCCTCGCACAATCTAGAATCATACTTGGAGTCTCAAATAGGTGTGGATATATGCTCTACATCTGCAACACGGTCTCCCAAGTAGCCTCATCGACTGGATAACCTCTCTATTCCACCTTCGCTGAATATCTTCGACCTTAACTTCCGAACATGCCGATCCAAAATGGCCCCCGACTCCATATCATAAGTCAAATCCCCATCTAATTGACAATGTTGAAGTCCGAAACATGAGATGGATCGCCCAAATACTTTTGGATCATGGAAACATGAAACATTGGATGAACACTCGATAGACTAGGAGGCAACGCAAGCTTGTAATCCACCTCTCTTATCTTCTCAAGTACCTCAAAAGGACCGATATACCGAGGGTTCAACTTGCCCTTCTTATCGAACCTCATAACACCCTTCATGGATGAAACTCTAAGTAATACCTTCTCTCCCACCATGTAAGCAACATCACAAACCTTCCGATTGACGCAACTCTTCAAATCAATATCAAATTTTTAATACCATTTAAGATCTAACAAAATGATATTTCTTAATTAAGAGTCTTCAAGACTACTCATACTATCATACACATATTAAAAAAAATTTTAATACCATCAAGACTACTCATACAGACATACACATATTAATCATTGAGATTTTGATTTTTCGACTTCTCGGTTCTTAGTTCAAGAAAGAGACGAGGTTGACGACTTCTCTGCCTCTGGTGGCTGCAGATAATTGAGAATTAGAAAATAGAAATTATGGATTTAGGGGTTTCAATAGTACTTTATATACATAGGGGTAAAAGTGTAAATATAAAAAATTTTAACGAGTTAACGGTTTACCCGATAAGAAAATTAAGTAATCTGCCCCTAAACCGTTAAGCTGTTAATTATAAATCTCAATCCGTTCACCATCCATTACCCCGATAATCCGATACCAATAAGCCAATAAGGCATCGGTTTGGTTCGGTTTGGTTTTGAACAACCCTAGTCTAGACTGTTTCGTGCGAAGCCGATTCTGAATCAACTTAAACTTGTCCAAAGCATCCTAAACCAAGTAAGTACCCAGTAGCCTAGCCTCACCCGACTCAAACCAACCAACTAGAGACCGACACAGTCTCCCATACAAAGCCTCATACACAACCATCTGAATACTCGATTAGTAGCTGTTGTTGTAGGCAAACTATGCAAGCGGAAGAAACTTATCCCAAGAGGCCCACAAATCCATGACACAAGCGCGTAAAATATCCTCCAATATCTGAATATTGTGCTCGAACTGCCTGTCCGTCTAAGGATGGAATGTTGTACTCAACTCAACTTGTGTGTCTAACTCTTGATGCACTTTTCTCCAAAACTGCGATGTGTACTGCGTGCCCCGATCTGAAATCATGGACAGTGGCACACCGTGAAGGCAAAAAATCTCGTGGATTTAGATCCCAGTCAACCGCTCCAAAGAATAGGTAGTCCAAACTGGAATGAATGCGTGGACTTGGTCAACCGGTTCACAATCACCCAAATATCATCAAACTTCCTCGAAGTCCATAGGAGCCCAACTACGAAGTCCATGGTGATACGCACCCATTTCCACTCCAGAATCTCAAGCCTCTAAAGTAATATGCCCAGCCTTTGATGCTTGTACTGCACCTGCTGATAATTTAAGCACCAAGCTACAACCCCACTATATTTTTCTTCATCCTCCCCTACCAATAGTGATGCCTCAAGTCCTGATACATCTTTGCGGCACCCGATGAATGGAATATCGCGAACTGTGGGCCTTCCAAGAATGAACTCATGTAACTCATCTAGCTTGGACACACAAATCCAACCCTGCATCCGCAACACCCCATCATCCCCAATAGAAACCTCCTTAGCATCACCGTGTCCTTGAGGGCCAGCAAATGGGGGTCATCACACTGACGCCCTCTGATGCAATCATATAAGGAAGACCGAGAAACCACACAAGCTAGAACCTGAATAGGCTCTGAAACATCTAACCTCACGAACTGATTGGCCAAGTCCTGAACACCTGCTACAAGCGGTCTATCACCAAAATAAATAAATGCAAGGCTACCCATACTTACGCCTTCTTACTCAAAGCATCGACCACCATATTGACCTTCTCGGGATGATACAAAATGGTAATATCATAGTCCTTTAGCAGCTCCAACCATCTATGCTTCCTTAAATTTAGATACTTTTGCTTGAACACGTGTTGGAAACTCCGATGATCTATAAATACCTCACAAGACACACCTTAGAGATAATGCCTCCAAGTCTTCAATGCATGAACGATGAATGCCAATTCCAAATCATGAATGGGGCAGTTATTCTCAAGAGTCTTCAACTGGTGTGAAGCATAAGAAATCACTTTACCCTCCTGCATCAAGAAACACCCAATACCAATCAAAGAAGCATCACAATACATTGTATAAGAACCCAATACTGAAGGCAAAACTAGAACTGGAGTTGTGGTTAAGGCAGTCTTGAGCTTCTGAAAGCTCTCCTCATACACATCCGACCACCTGAATGGAGCACCCTTGTGGATCAACTTGGTCAAAGGCATAGTAATGGACGAGAAACCCTCCACGAAGTGGCGATAATATCCGGCCAAGCTAAGGAAACTTTGAATCACAGTAGCTGAAGACGACCTAGGCCAACTCAGTACCGCCTCAATCTTCTTCGGATCCACCTTAATCCCATCACTGAACACCACGTGCCCCAAGAACGTCACCAAACTGAGACAAAACTCACACTTGGAGAACTTGGCATAAAGATTATCCTCCCTTAACCTCTGTAGTACAATCCTCAAATGATATGTATGCTCCTACTGGCAACGTGAGTACACCAGGATATTATCAATAAATACTATAACAAATGAATCAAAATATGGCTAGAATAGGTTGTTCATTATATGCTGAATGTTGTTGGGGCATTAGTCAGCCAAAAGACATCATGAGGAACTCATAGTGACCATAGCGGGTCCTGAATGCCGTCTTCAGAATATCCCGAATTTTCAACTGGTGATACCCAAACCTTAAATCAATCTTGGAGAACACCCTAGCTCCCTGAAGCTGGTCAAATAGGTCATTAATGCGTAATAAAGGATACTTATTCTTAATTGTAAATTTGTTTAACTACCTATAGTCGATGCACATCCGCATAATACCATCCTTCCTCTTTACAAACAGAACTGGTGCACCCCAAGGCAACACACTAGGACTAATGGACCCCTTATCAAGAAGCTCCTGAAGCTGCTCTTTCAATTCCTTCAACTTTGCTGGTGTCATATGGTACGGAGGAATAGAAATGGTCTGAGAAGTCAATACCAAAATCAATGTCCCTATGGGGTAAGATGAATGGCAGGTCTGTAGGAAACACATATGGAAAGTCTCGCACTACCGGCATAGGATCAATGGTAGGAGTATCAGCACCGACATCCCTCACAGAAGCCAAGTATCACAAACACCCCTTCCCAACCATCTGTCGGGCCTTTAAATATTAAATCACCTTACTGGGAACATAGTCCAGAGAACCTCTCCACTCGATCCTAGGTAACCCCGGCAACACCAACGTCACGGTCTTAGCGTGACAATCTAGAATAGAATGACATGGGGAACACCAATCCATATCCAGTATCACGTCAAAATCAACCATACTAAGCAATAAGTGATCAACGCTAGTCTCTAATGCTCCAATAGTCACCACACACTACTGATGCACACGGTCTTCAATATTAGAATCGCCCACCGTGTAGATATATGAACATGTGAAACTAAGGACTCACGGGGTCAAATAATATAGAAGCATCCCTATGGAATACTGAGACAATACATATGATCACTACGTTTGAAAATACAACCTCTGGCCTGGCAAGGGGAGCATAGCATCGAGCCTGACTGCCACTTGATCGGCCTTGCCTTTTTTTTTTGAATTATAACATCCCGATCCCACTGAGATTTTTATATACTCAATTTATATGTCCTTCACCATTATACCTATAATTTCTATGCCTACAAAGAAAATGCGAACTCTATTCCTCTCTAACTAAAAAAATTAAGAAGCTAAACTCTGAAAGCAATAAAAATTGGGTTGCCTCCCAACAAGCGCCTGATTTAATGTCGCGTCACGACGCAGAGTCTCGCTTACTCATCAGCGAGTATGGCCTTGCTCTTCTCATGATTAATTATTCCTCCCCAGTAATGCTTGACTCTTTGTCCATTCACCAACAATTTTCTTTTACCGTGTAAAGCTCGCAACTCAATTGCACTATAAGGAGTGACTTTCACCACCTCAAACGGGCCTGATCATCTCAATTTTAGCTTCCCAAGAAATAGCCTTAGTCTAGAATTGAAAAATAATACATGTTGGCTTGGCTCGAAGTGACGCGGCTTGATGTGCTTGTCATGCCATCTTTTTGTCTTCTCTTTGTAAAGCTTAGAATTTTCATAAGAGTGCAGCCTGAACTCATCTAACTCATTCAACTGCAAAAGTCTTTTCTCGCCCGTGGCTTCAAGGTCCATGTTCAACTTCTTAATGGCCCAATATGCTTTGTGTTCAAGTTCAACGGTCAAGTGGCATACCTTCCCATAAACTAACTTGTATAGTGATGCCCCAATTGGTGTTTTATATGCGGTTCTGTATGCCCATAAGGCATCATCTAATTTTGCAGACCAATCCTTCATTTTCACACTCACCGTCTTCTCTAAGATTTGCTTTATTTGTCTATTGGATACCTCAGCTTATGCACTCGTTTGAGGGTGATATGCTATCGCAACTCTATGGCGGACTCCATATTTAGCCAAAAGGTTATTCAACAAGCGATTGCAAAAGTGTGTCCCTTCATCACTTATCAAAGCACGTGGGGTCCCAAACCTCAAAAATATGTTCTTTTTAACAAATGTAGCTACCACCATGGCATCACTGGTTGGAAATGCGATCGCCTCTACCCATTTTGACATGTAGTCAACTACTAGCAAAATGTATTTGTTTCCTCTGGACAGTGGGAATGGTCCCATAAAATCTATCCCCCACACATCAAAAATCTCAACCTCCAGGATGTTATTCAGAGGCATCTCATGCCTCCTTGTGATTGTTACTGTTCTCTGACACTGGTAACACTTCTTAACAAATGCATGGGCATCCTTGAATAAAGTTGGCCAAAAGAAATTGGATTGTAATACCTTTTCAATTGTTCTATCGCCTCCATGATGGTCCCCATAAGGTGATTTATGACAATCATACAATACTAATTCTACCTCCTTTTCTGGAATGCATCTACTTATCAACTGATCAACATATTGCTTGTACAAATGTGGTTCATCCCAATAGTAGAAGTTCACATCATGTAGAAACCTCTTTCTAGGTTCAGATTCAATTTCAGGATGAAGTACCCACTCAGAAGATAATTCACATAGTTTGCATACCATGGGGGGGAGGNCCACATGTATATTATTTTCCATCCTTGATAGATGGTCATCTACTTGGTTTTTGGTGCCCTTTAGATCTCTTATTTCTACATCAAATTCCTGCAACAACAAAACCCAGCGTATCAATCTAGCCTTAGATTCCTTTTTTGTAAATAGATACCTGATTTCTGCATGATCGGTATGGACTATGACTTTTGTTCCCACCAAGTATGCCCAAAATTTCTCAAAGGCACACACAACAACTAACAACTCCTTTTCGGTGGTTTTGTAATTCAGATGTGCATCATCAAGGGTCTTACTCGTGTAGTAGATGGAATAAAACACATTGTCTTTCCTATGGCCCAGCACTGCCCCAATAGCATTGTCACTTGCATCACACATAAGTTCAAACGATAAGGACCAATCTGGTGCCACAATAATGGGAGCAGCCACCAACTTCTTTTTCAGTTCTTCAAATGCCTTCAGGAAGGCGTCATCAAAATTGAATGTTACATCTTTTTCAAGCAACCTGCACAAAGGAGTAGCAATTTTAGAAAAATCTGTAATAAAGCACCGATAGAATCCCGCATGTCCCAAGAAGCTCCGGACACTCTTCACAAAAATAGGTGGAGGTAATTTTTCAGCCGCTTCCACCTTTGCCTTATCAACTTCAATGCCGCTCTTAGACACTCTGCAACCCAAAACGATGCCTTCATGCACCATAAAGTGACACTTCTCCCAATTCAAAACCAGATTTGTTTCTTCACAACGGGCTAACACGTTGCTCAAATTCTTCAAACAATCATCATAAGAAGACCCAAATACTAAGAAATCATCGATAAAAACTTCCACAAGTTTGTCCACCATATCGGTGAAAATAGCCAGCATTCATCTCTCGAAAGTAGCTGGTGCATTACAAAGACCAAATGACATTCGCTTGAAGGAGAAAGTGCCATGAGGACAAATAAACGTGGTCTTCTCCTGATCCTCTAGGCATATGACAATCTGATTGTTTCCCGAATAACCATCAAGGAAGCAATAATATTCATTCCCTGCTAATCTATCCAACATTTGGTCAATGAATGTAAGTGGAAACTGGTCCTTGCGGGTTGCTTTGTTGAGCCTTCTATAATCAATACAAACTCTCCACCCTGTCACAGTGTGAGTAGGAATTATCTCATTTTTCTCATTCTCAATCACAGTCATCCCCCCTTTTTGGCGACAAATTGAACTGGGCTAACCCAGTTGCTGTTAGAATTAGGAAAGATGATACCTGCATCGAGCAATTTGATAAATTACTTCTTCACGACCTCTTTCATAATGGGATTTAACCTCCTTTGCTTCTCAACACTAGGGCGGTGTCATATTCCAAGAAGATTTTATGCATGCAAAATGATGGACTGATTCCTTTGATGTCAACAATTGTCTACCCAATAGCCTTTTTATGCTCCCGAAGTACTCTGAGCAATTTTTCTTCTTGTGTGTTAGGCTGTATGAGATAATCATGGGTAATGTCTCAGAGTTCCCCAAATAAGCATAGCGCATATGCGCTGGAAGGGGCTTAAGTTCTAGCCTTGGAGCTTCTTCAATAGATGGCTTGGGGGGGGGATGTCAGAGTGATAGGCCTGTCCAGCTCCTCAAATTTTCCGAACCCATGGATATAACTGCAGGACATATCAAGTACTTTCTTAATTTCTCCCATCATTTCATCTTCACTGTCTTCTTCATCCCCAATCAAAGCTTGTTCAAGAGGATCAATAGGGTTCATATAAGGCACTAATTATGTAGCATCACTTTCCACCACAGAAATCATGGATAGCTCTTCATAGTGGGCTGGTAATCTGAGTGTTTTATATACATTGAATACCTCCACTCGATCACCTACTCTCATCGTCATCATTCCTTCACAACCATCAATAATAGCTCAGCCCGTGGCTAAGAATGGACACCCTAAAATAAATGGGACTTCTTGATCAGACTCGTAATCCAAGCTAATGAAATCAGCAGGGAGTATGAAAGATCCCACTTGAACTAACACATCTTCAATCACTCCTTTAGGATGAGCAAGTGAGAGATCAACCAATTGTAAGATTACCTTTATTGGGCATGGCTCACCCAACCCCAACTATCTGAACACAGATAGTGGCATCAAATTGATGCTCGCTCCAAGATCACATAAAGCTCGCCTGACTGCATGCTCACCAATCGAGATTTGGATAGTGAAACTACCCAAATCCTTTAATTTCTGAGGTAGCTTGCTTTGAATTCTTGAGTTGCATTCCTCGGTGAGTGCCACAGTCTCGAACTCGGTCAACCTTTTTTTATTTGCCACTATGTCCTTGATGTATTTTGAATTTGGGCACTTTTTTCAAGATATCTACCAATGGAATATTAATTTGCACCTTCTTCAAAATATCGAGAAACTTTTTATACGCGACATTATCTTTCACTTTATGCAATCTTTGAGGGAACAGAGGTGGTGGCCTTGCAACCAATGGTGGGGGTTGCTCAACCATCGCCTCTTCAGCTGGGTTCTCTAATTCCTTTGATTTTTCTGATGTTGATTCTATAGTGGCTGCCCTCTTATTAAAAGTCACACGTTTTCTCCTTTTCGACTGGACTTCTTCTAATTGTCTCTAATTCCTCAATGACACGGCATTAATGGATGCCTTAGGATTAGCTTCAGTGTCACTGGGAAGAGCTCCAACTAGTCTGGTATTTTGGGCAATAACAAGTTGTCCCACTTGACGCTCCAAATTTCTCATTGCTGCGGCTAGGGATTGCTGATAAGCCATCAATTTCTGACTAAGGGCTTCCTGATCAGCCATCAATTTCTGATTGAGGGCTTGCTGATCTGCCATCAATTTCTTCATTATTTCCTCAAGGTGACTTGTTGGACTCGCTTTTTGTTCAGCCTGAGGTGGTCTATATTGTTGTTGAGTTGCTTGAGGTCGGTATTGATTCTGAGTACCTTGGTTTCCACCCCAAGAGAAGTTTGGGTGGTTCCTCCAGTTGGGATTGTAAGTGTTCCCATATTGGTTTGTCTGGCCCCTATTTGCATTACCCATAAAGTAGACAGACTCTGGATTAACTGGGCATAAGTCGCTCGTGTGACCCTCTCCACATACTTCACAAAACACTTGAACATGTATCACTAGTTGAGCTTGTTGCTTGTTTATAACCATGGTCATCTGATTGACTTGGTTGGTCAGAGTAGAAATCTGCACGACAATGCCGAGATCACATCTAACTCGAGATCCCCTGCAGATTTTTGTACCGTGTGTCTGCCCATTTCTCCTTGCCAATCCGAATTGATTTTGTAGAATTTGTTCAATATGCATATATCTCATCAAAGCTTTTCTCAACCACTTGACCTCCAGCTGCAGCATCTACCACAATTTTTGTCTCAGGATGGAGCCCTTCTATGAAAGTGTAAGCTAACACTTCATTTGTCTGATTGTGATGAGGACAGTATCTGAGCAACCCCTTGAACCTCTCCCAAGTTGAGTATAAGGACTCCCCCATTTTCTGTTTGAAGGAAACTATCTCACTTCTGATTTTTGCAATTTTTCTTGAAGGGAAGAACCTTGCTAGAAATTTCCTTACTAGATCATTCCATGATGTAATAGAATTAGCTGATTCTGCCTTCAGCCACTTCTTTGCTTCGCCCAACAGAGAGAATGGAAAAAATGTGAGCCTCACATAGTCTGGAATGATCCCGTTAGTGATGTAAGTATCACTAATCTCCAAGAAATTCAGAATATGCTGTTGTGGATCCTCGTATGGGAGACCCATAAACTGCCCATTCGCATGAAGTAGCTGGATCGTGTTCTGTTTCATCTCAAAGTGCCCTGTGATTCTGGGCTTCACGATGTAGGAGGTGAAATTAGAAATGTTGGGCATCGCCACATCCTGAACATCCATGTGTTGCTCTTCCGCCATGTTAACAAGAAATTGAACGAGTGCTCGAACATTATTTGTATTCCTTGCTTCCCTCAACCTCCTGTGAAATGTTCTCTCAGGTTCGGGATCAAAGCCATTGAGTCTGTCCTGGCCTCTGACCCTGCGCATTCAATCAAAGTTCCTGAGATCAGAGCAACAATCAAGTAACATTAGACTTGACGTAATAAAAAATTAAAGCAAAAACTAGAAAGTAGTCAATATTCAAGTCCACGGCAACGACGCCAAAAACTTGTTGCTCCCAAACGCACATGGAAGTATATGTGGTCGTACAAGTAATAAAATGATAAGTCGAGTGTCGAACCCACATAAACTTGTATCAACTACCCACTAAATTTACCAAACTTGTTATCCAGTCAAGCCAAAATTCAAGTTCAGGAATGTGATTATACTAAACTATAATTCTAAGTAATAACTAAATTATCAAGTAGCAACTTGATTTTTGTGTATTCAGTAGAGACAAATATTTCAGGGTTGTGATCGATTCACCAATCCTATTGTGTTCTAATTAACTCTCCCTTTCATACAATTCACTCATGGTTTCTAATTAATCGATAATTATTCTCATAGCCTTCTCCCGAAGTACTAGTCGCCTATTCAAAATAGATTAACGCCTATATTCCTATGAAATCAATCTATTAAGAACGCATTAAGATTACAATATCTAATTAATCACGGTGACTAGGTATATTCCTATCCTAACCACAAATCTTCCCCCTCTAAGAGTTAAGATCGTGCTCTCTTTAATTCTTCCCTAATCTAAACACGGCTTTCCCAAGCATAGCATAGATAGTAAACAAAATCTAACTACTGGATAGACAATAAAGCAATTAATCACAGAATTAAAGAACAACCATATATTAGTGAACTTTAATCAAGGTTAAATCAACATTAAACAACAATATTCATGGCGAAATCACAACCCTAAAATAATGGGTTTTTAGCCACTCATGATAATGGCAAACAATTTCATAAGTGTTGAATAATTGAAAATACTAAGAAAAGATGAAGAAAACTGAGATCTCTTTGCTTCTGAATGTTTCTCGTGTGTATTCTCCCTCAAAAGTGGCATCACCTCTTCACAAATAAGTTTAGTCTTACTTTTATACGTGTTGGGTAGGTCTAGGGCCGAAATAACCTTGTCTCGGGCAAATTTGGACTGAATTCACGCCTTCAGCACCCAGCCCAGTGCTAGGCGCCGTCCCTGGCGCTGATACTTTTTAGCAAACTGATTCTGGTGCCACAGGTAGCGTGGGGCGCTGCCTATGGCGCTAGAAATGCCCATTTTCCTGTTTTTGTTCGTTTTGGCTCTAATTTCACACATTTTCCTCCCAATTTCTCCCGGATCATTCCTACACATAAAAACACCTCAAATTAATATAAATCAACACATTTTACATCCTAAATCCACGAAAAAAAATTAAAACGTGAGGCGATATACATACAAATATATATACTTTAAGCTAAACATCAGTGACCTCTAGCTGCCTTGGCCCCACCCTGAGCTGGGTGATCGGGTTGTAAAGTAACTGGTGTGGAAGTCGTAGCCTGACTCTTCTGATGAACTAGACCTCCTAATATATGGGGACAATTCCTCTTCCCATGACCAAACTCTCCACACCCAAAGCAATGCCACTCTAACAATGGCGGCAACTACTGAATCGGACCCCAAGAACCCGAATAACTACTGGAGGGACATGGCACAGATGAACCATGAACTGATGGAGCACGAGATGAACCTTGAGCTGGGAGGGAACTTATAGATGATTGTCCCGGATGAGCACTGTATGAACCATGGCTAGTCGATGCAACACGGTGAACTAGACGTGTCATCTGAGTAGGACTATAAGGACGATCCCTGTTGTGGTGGGACTGCCCTCCAGAAGAAACACCCCTAAAAAAACCCAAACCATGAGGCCTCTCTCTCCTCTTGCTCCCAACTACGAACCTGCTCTAGCCACCTAGAAATATCAACCACCTCGCGGAACATAGCACCTGATGCAATCTCTCAAGTCATAACAAAACGCAGTCCATAATTGAGGCCATCATTGAACTTCCTAATCCTCTCCCTCTCTGTAGGAACCAACCAGATTACGTGATGATCCAACTCTAAGAATCTCATCTCGTACTCGCTCGCGGACACACCCTCCTAACGTAGCTGCTCGAACTACCTACGCAACTTCTCCTTGCGAGTCGGTGGCACAAACATCTCCAAAAAGAGAACGGAGAACTCGTGCCATATAAGGGGTGCAACACCGGCTGACCTGCTCGCTCATAGGCCTCCCACCATCTGAAGTCTACCCTTGGCAGTTGAAAAGTAGTAAATGAGACCCCACTAGCCTCCAGAATACCCGCCGTGCAAAGAATCCGATGGCACCTATACAAGAACTCATGAGCATCCTCTAACTCAGCCTACTAAATAATGGAGGCTTGAGACTCCCAAACCTCTCTAGTCTCTTCTGCTCCACATCACTCATAGTGGGACACCAGTTTGGCTGGTAGTATCCTTGGTGTTTGAAGTCCCCGCACCACCTGCTTTGGAGCGTGGGAGGCAGGAGTCTGAGCACCTCCCCCGGCCTGAGAAGTGGCTGGAGTGGCCAGAACAGAAATCGCCTCAGCAAGGCTAGTACATACAGTCAATATCTGGGCTAAAACTTCCTGAAGATCTGGAATCACAATAGGCACAGTTGGTGCCTGAGCTGGTCCTACCGGCTCAACTACATCTGGAATCTTCTCATGAGTTGGAGAAACTGATGTTTCTACAGTTACTGTTCTAGCTGCAGTGTGAGCAACACCTGGCCTCTACCGTGGCCCCAACCCTTCGTGGCCCTAGCTGGTGGTACTGGTGGCTGTTTGGCCGATCATGTAGCACATGTCCTCACCATCTATGAGAGAATAGAATAATAGAAGTTTAGTTTCTTGAATCAACAAATTCACACGACACGAATAAAAGAAAGTCAAGTTTTACTAATGGTTGCCGATCCACAAGACCCTACTAAAACTGCTCATGACTCGTGAGACCTATGTAACCTAGGCTCCGATACCAACTTGTCGCGACCTAAAATCTCAATTGTCGTGATGGCGCCTATCACAATACTAGGCAAGCTGACAATCAAAAATAACCACACATCATTAAATTTATAACACAATGAAATAAGTTTAATAGTGAAAATCCCATAATAATTGATAAGAAAATACCGCAATGCAATACAAAATCCCACAAAATTTGGGTGTCCCTGAGTACATGAGCATCTAAATGACAACTTAGTCTAACTACTAAGACACTATCTAGAAATATAGGACATTATGAATAAACTGAAAAGAAGGAGAGTCGAGGTATGTGGATGCCAACGCAACTACCTCAATAGTCTTCAACAGATAAAGCTCCAAAGCTAGCAAACGTCGTGCCCAAAAGTACCTGGATCTACATGCGAAGTGCAGAGTGTAGTGTGAGTACAACCGACCCAGTGTACTCAATAACTAACAAGATGAACCTTGGGTTGAAAGCATTGACGAGCTCAGATAATTACAGTCCCGATCCAGATGTATAACAGTAATAACTCAGAAACAAATCTGATAATCAGTTTGAAAACAATTTAAAAAAATGTAGACACGCTTTCAAGTAATTAACCATTTAAGCTCATCATAGATAAAATATGCAAAGAATGACTGATAAAAGGAATGTTATATCTCTATGTCAACATGTCAAAAGTGCATGCCACATGTAATGCATCACATTGATAACCTCACGTACTCACACTCTCAGATGCTTAATCTGACTATCGCAACTCTCACTCATCACGCTTAGTTACTCACCACTGTGGTACCTGCTCTCAATGCTGCTATGTCAGAATCTGAAGGGGCGGATCCTACCCAAGCGCTAATAAAACTTGTTGCGGTGCGCATCCTGATAACATCATTAATCAGTAATACCTTATGCGACATGCAACCCGATCCCATCATGAATCAATAATACCTGAGGCGCGCAGCCTGATCCCATCAATATCACTCACAAATAGTCCCTCGATCTCACTCAATCATCAATCTCTCCACTCCCCCGGTCTCACAACACTCATTCCAATCAGCCCAGAACAATGATACACAATGTAACAATAAATGGTAATAGAGACTAAGATGTGATATGCAAATGATGAATGCGATTGAGTACATAACTGTAATTTAAGCAAATAACTTAACTGCGAAAGAACGACCATTGTGGGTCCCAACAGTATTAGCACATAGCCTTACATCATTTTTAACATAAATCACAACCCAAATTTTCTAACACAAAGAGTAAACATGAATAATAGCAAGATTAAGTGACTACACAATTTCACTGAATCGAACGAGTCATAATTATTACAGTGCATGCCCGCACGCCCGTCACCTAGCATGTGCGTCACCTCAACACCAACAACATAACACGTATTTCAGGGAGTCATACCTCACGATCAAGTTTAGAAGTGTTACCTACCTCAAACCGTGCAAAACTCTACTCCAACAAGCCCTTACCTTGAGTACCGGCCTCCGAATGACTCAAATCTAGCCACAAACAACTTAATACAATCAACATGAGCTATAGGAATCAATTCCATATGAATAAGATAAGTTCTTTAGCAAAAATCAAAAAGTTAACTCAAAAAGTCAACCCTAGGCCCACGTCTCGGAATCCAACAAAATTAATAAAATTCGAACAGTCATTCAACCACGAGTCAAGCCATACCAAAATTATCAAATTCCGACATCAAATCGTCACTCAAATATCCAAATATTACTCTTCAATACATGGGTAAAGAATCCCCAATTTTCACTTAATAAACACCAAATCTATGGGAGAAACCCAATGAGTATTCAATATAAATAGATAAAAAGGACCAAATGTTGCTTATACCTCAAAATCAAGTGAAGACCCCTTAACAAATCGCCTTAATCCGAGCTCCTAAAGTCCATAAATGAATAAATCATGAAACCTTTCGAATTTAAATCATTGCCAGACATTTTTCTTCTTTGCACCATTTAGCCACTTCTGTGGTACCGCTTTTGCTGTTAAAGATATGTACCTTCGAAATTACACTATGCACCCGACCTCGTTCACCTGCGGTTCCCTCTTCGCATATGCGGGACCGTATCTCCGTACAAACCCATTGCTTCTGCGATTCCAGCCAGCTTCGCTTCTGCGGATTTCCTCTACACTTGCGCTTCCCAGCAACCTTCTTCCATTTCGCACCTGCGCACACCTAGTCGCTTTTGCGGCACCGCACTTGCGGCCAATCTTTTCGCAGGTGCGATGACACCAGACCTGAAAGTCAAATTTCGATCCGCTAGCTATCTAAAATCCACCCAAGGCCCCCGAGACCTCAACCAAACATACCAACAAGTACTCAAAAACGATATGAACTTAGTCGATGCCGAAATCTATTAAATCAGCCCCGGTTGACTTCAAATTTTACACACAAGTCATAAATGACACAATGGGCCTATTCCAACTTCCGGAACCAAAAATTCGAGTCCGGTAACTCCAAAGTCAACTCTCCAAAGCCCAAAATTATCTACGACCCTCCAAATCAATATACAGACACACTCCCAAGTCCAAAATCACTGTACAGAGCCATCAGAACCATCAAAACTCTGTTACGGAGTCATTTACATATAAGTCAACATCCGGTTAACTCTTTTAACTTAGGCTTCCAACCTTGGGACTAAATGTCCCAATTCATTCTGAAACATTCTCGGAACCAAACCAACCACCCCGACAAGTCACATAATAACAAATGAGCATATGAGAAGTATTAAATGAGGGAACGAGAATATAATATTCAAAAAGACCGATCGGCTCGTTACACGTGGTTTAAAGAGTGTGTAAGTGCAGCTTACATACTTGTTCACATGTGAATATACATACTTGGTCAGCTGTGAATGTACTTGCTCACTTTTAATTTTTTAACACTACATGTAGGTCCATAATCCAAACAACGGTGTTAATTAATTTTTTACAGATATATCTTGGGGATTTGCACCTATGATTACAATTATGTCTAAGTATTTTGAGAATGGTTACAAATTTTACACCGTGGAATGATCCAAGTATAAAAAATAATAAAAGTGGGGCGTGTGTTAAATGTGGTGAAAGCAACCAAAATGGGGAAAATAATTATTATGGTTGTGTTCAAATATATTCTAGAATTATCATTTTTAGGTTGGCCAAATAAGAAGATCATATTTTTTTATGCAAGTGGTTTGACCCAACACCTAGAAAAGGTACAAATGTACACTCGCAGTACAACATAATTGAGGTTAATAAAAAGAGGGAGTACGATCGCTATGATCCTTTTATAATTGAAAAAATGTGAGTTAAGTGTATTATGCTCCATATCCATTGCGGAAGGATAAGTCTGATTGGTTGGATGTAATCAAAACTAAGCTTGTGTAGGGTGGAAGTTGAGAATGTGTTAGATGTTGCTTCCAAAATGATACCTCAAGTGTTAATCAAATGATGGACGATCAGTTAGAAAATGACTTGGAGCATCCTCAATGCATATTAGAAGAAGTTGATATGGAGGAAATAACAACCATAGAAAATAAGGACGAAGAATCACCTGATAAAAATGAAATAATTGAAGAGGAAGAATTTTTGGACGAGGAAGGATATTTCGAAGATGACTAGCATGTTAGTATTTTCAGGCGCTCTCAACTTATATAGATTTATATTCTCAATTCTAACATTTTCTTTAATTTATGCAGATGAGTGGTAGGGTTCGAGGTAGGTGTAGGAAGGATAAGAGGGCTATTGGTCATGAGGATAGTGTTACATCCTTTCTTCCTTCCATTCCACACTTGCACTCCTCCGCTGCTGATGGCCGAAAACAATCTTCTTGGAACACATCTTTTTCACCACTTCCAGATACTCATCAGACTACCTACCATTCTCCTTTCCAGCGGTATTCTTAACATTCTCCACCAGAGGGATATACCTCGTTTCCTCCACATAATCATGTATATAGTTTCATAGATACACCGGGTCAGCAATCTTAGGGCCATGTGGTGATGCTCCCATCATCTGTTCTATTTGCTTGACCACCAGCTGGATCGCATCCATCTAGATTACAACTACCCAGATCGCATCAGGGTCTGAATTGCAGCAGTGGTTTGGATCGCTGTCGAGGTCTAGATCACATCCATCTTCATCAGCGACCTCGTCTCCCTCTCCATGGAGTTCGTCTCCATGGAAAGTATCATTGAGCCAGATACTTCCCCTTCTACGTACACTTCATATATATCAGAGGATGATGATCAAGATGTAGTGCGGTATGATCGTTATCATAGGATAATCATCATGCCTGAGGGTAATGGGTAAGATTTATTTGTTATTTCTTTGTTTTTGCTTAATTATATTAGCTAGTCTTGTTTATTTAATGCAATTGCTATGTTACAGGTTCATACCTAGTCACTAGACTACAAAGATAATCATTGACGCTCTTGGTTGGTTGTATGATGCACCCTATGCAAGTTGGAGTGATTTTTCACCAGAGCTCACGGAGCAAATTTTCAACCAATTTAAGGGTTGTTTATACAATTCTTATCTATTTAAGCATTATATTAACAATATTTTCATCTAACGTTACACACTTGGGAGGATTGGCATAACAATGCCATTCTTGCAAATTTTTAGTTCAAATGATGTAAGAGACTATCTGATTCCTTCTGTTTTGTTTGGAAGAAAAGAAGCTTTCATGGGTTCTACAACATTTATGGGAAGATCTACTGAGGCGGTAGGCCATTGAGGATTTCGAGAAGATGATTGAACATGGAAAGAAGGCACGAGCATCTGAGAAGGGTGGCTCCTTGCACTGTGTGGGTGCAAGGAGCATGGGCACTGCGAGGAGACTATTGGTAGTTCCTTAAAGCATTTAAAGGTATTTTTTATTAAACTATATTTATTTTTATTTAGTTAAAATATTTTATTATATTTGTAGGAAACAAAATATGGGAGGAAGCTGACTCATGATGAGTTCTTCATGGAGACTCACATCTGGAGGAAGAAGGCACCGACAGATCCAAGTAGATGGGTCGAGGATCGGGCGGAGACTGCATATGTAAGTCTCATAACCACTATAACTTAAAATTAATATTTATAATATTATATATTTAATAATTTAATATCTTCTAAATAAAGGGTCCCTATAAGACTACTGTGGAGGAGTACAGTCAGAGATTGCCACCGAAGGAGCAAGGTGACTCACCTTCCATTTCAGACGAAGAAGCGCAGAAGATATGGTTGGATATTGTCGGTGATCCTAAAAAAGGGATAGCATAAGGCCTTCCAGAGAGATCATTTTGGCACACTAGATTTCAAGGTTTAGGGACTATCGCCCAGGGCAAGGCATTTGATAGGTCGACTCTCTCGGCTATGGAGAAGAAGATCACATAGATGTCAGCAGAGCTTGAAGAGGAAAAGTCTAGAGAAGAAAAGAGAGATAAACAATTTGATAGCCTTCAAGGTCAGCTAGAAGAGAAGTACCAACAATTTACGGTCCTTCAAGGTCAGTTGGCCAATCTTCTTGCTAGTGGTGCTTTCCGGATTCTCCGGCCTCGTGAGTCTTCCCCAAATGCTAATCCTTCTCGTCGTGATCCTTTACCATGCCGGCGATGAAAATTCTAGTAGTGGAGATGGAGATGATGTAGTACAAAACACTCATTGAATGATGTTTGTATTATATTTGAAGTTTTAACTTGTGAAAAGTTTAGTTGTTGGAATTTTTGAAACTCTATAAATGTTGTTAATATAGTTTTGATAGTTGTTATTGTTGTTATTATTGTTATTTTTGTTATTGTTGTTATTGGTTGAATGGCAGCAATGTAATGCTGCCATTATAGGTTGTTATTAGTTGTTGGCAGGTAGTGGAGCTGTAAAACAGTAATATTCTGCCAAATGTTTACCTAGAAACCTGACCTAGAAGTCGGCCGGAAATATTAAAATGAAATTCCTAGAAATCGGTCGGTATTATCAATAAAGAATTTCTATGTCACGACCCAATTTTCCTCGGCAATCATCCACACAACTACTACAATATATACCTGGATCTGCACACAAAAATGTGCAGAAGTGTAGTATGAGCACACCACAACGGTGCCCAATAAGTATCAAGACTAACCTCGGAGGAGTAGTGACGAGGACTAGTCAAGACACCACTGGTCCACAAAATAAATAACACGAATATAGAAATGACCGAACGTTACATCTATCTAAGACTTCACGGAATAATTTACAACCATGACAATATAAAGCAGAAGGAAATTACAGAAATCAATCACGAAACATCACAAAAATACACAAAAAGATGGACAACAAAACAAGCCAAACCGAAAGGAAACATAATACAATAGAGAACACCAATAACTCAACCCTACGTAGCTTTGTTCACATCGGGCCTTAGCCATTAAAATCCATAACTGGTAGAAATCTAACAGTAGTTCATATGAAAAACCTTTTGCAAGTAGAATCATTTTTGTATGGAAGAGTTTCCTTTGAAAACATACTTTCTCCAAAACTAGATATAAGTATACTTAGTAGAGAGAATTACGTAAAACATAGTTTCTTTCAAAATACAAAACTTCCCAAGGATGCTTTCCCAATAAATGACGTCAAAATATCATTTTAGGCAAGACTAGTGCTTTTCAAATTTACCTTCAATGTAAAAGTCATTCAAATATAATCATTTTAAAACTATTGCTTTTTCAATAATACTTTTCAATAAAATCCCTTGATCAAAATATGCTCAAGATTAATCCACAGTAACTCAGTCCGTAACTCAGAAATTGCCATGCAGTACAGGAGGAATATCAAATCTTGCCCATAAATGCAGTAAATAGCAAACAGGAACAACGGAAATAATAATACATAAATACAGAACAGAATGTCCCCTCGTGCTAAAATAACATAAACACGGCACAAAATATCTCCTCGTGCTAAATAAGATAAACACGGCACGAAATGTCTCCTCGTGCTAACATAACATAACATGGAACGGAATGTCCCCTCGTGCTAATTAACATAAACATGGCACAGAATGTCCCCTCGTGCTAACATAACATAATATGGCACGGAATGTCCCCTCGTGCTAAATAACATAAACATGGCACGGAATGTCCCCTCGTGCTAAATAACATAAACGTGGCACGGAATGTCCGCTCGTGCTAACATAACGTAACATGGCACGGAATGTCCCCTCGTGCTAACATAACATAACATGGCACGGAATGTCCTCTCGTGCTAAATAACATAAACATCAATTTAACAAGGGAAATCAACAATAAGAACCATAAATCACAACATCCCAGCCAGGGATTCAACAACGCAAACAGTATCATCAACAGTATAAACAACAATAGAAACCATACCATCCTGGCAAGGGAAACAATGAAAACAATATCATTAACAACATAAACGGTAATAGAAACCATGACATCCCGGCAAGGGAGTCAACAAGGAAAACAACATCATCAACAACGGAATAATAAGAGAAACCACACAATCACAGCAAGGGAAACAACTATAACCAATCTCCACCTAAACAGTTAACTTCACACAATAAACTCAACTTCAACAAAGGCCCAAGAATAGGTAACATCAAGGAAATACCAATAACATAAATGTCTAAAAATTAGACATAAGTAGCACTTAAGGAAATAGTCATATAAATCACAAGCTAAGACTCACGGGCATGCTTGGCTCCAACGAATAGATGTTCCAACTATGGCTAGTCAACTATAAGGCTGGATGACACTAATTATGTCAATTAGGCAAGTTAGGAAGAAAATATAGCATGATGATAAGAGAAGTGGAATATTCAGTTAAGTCAAGTAAAGTCAAATAGCCAACGAAGGAATCCAAAAACAAGTAATTCTAATTTAAAAAGGAAGGGATGAAATTAACAACCAAGGATTCAAATGTAACAATTACAAATCATACACAGGTAATATAAGAACCTACGAATCCTAAAAGGCCAATCTAATTGCAAATAAGTCTGAGTACACACTCGTCACCTCGCATACTCGGACTACAATCAACAAGGAAGACTCAATCCTAAGGGGTAGTTCCCCCACACAAGGTTAGACAAGATACTTACCTCAAAGACGACAACCCGGTACTCAAAATAGACTTCTCGGGCGGGAAGGCCTCTGGACGGCTCACAATCAACTAAAACAACTTCAAAGTACATATAAAACGTATAAGGAACTATCCCGAACAATAAGGTTTCAATCTTTACAAAATTATAAAAATCGACCAAAAAATCGACCCCCGGGCCCGCACCTCGGAACCCGACAAATTTTACAAATTCCAATTACCCATTCCGATACGAATTCACCCATACTACATTTATCCAGTTCCGATAACATTTGGTCTTTCAAATAATGAATTTTCATTTTTGAAGTTTTCTTTCAACTCCCCCATTTTATTCAACCCAAAACACAAATTAAATGATAAAAACAAGAACTAATTCATGAAATATAATTAATTCTAGTGGAAGAACACTTACCCATTCGATTTGTGTGAAAAATCCTTCAAAAATCGCCAAGAACCGAGCTCTAGAAGTCAAAATATGATAATAATGGCCTAACCCTCGATTTTGGAATATAATATGTCTGCACAGATTTTAAGGCATCGAGATTGCGGATTAAAAGATGAGATCGCATAGAGGAAATAATGTTTCTGGCCAGAAAGGTTCTATGTGATCGCGAATAGGTAGATGCGATCGCATAATAGGAAGTAGGGGCACTGGTCAATTTAAACTATGCGGTCGCGCGCAGGCAAATGCGGTCACACTGTAGGGAATTCTATACTTCTGCGATCGCAGATCTGAGTGTGCGAACACATTGAATAAAAAGCTGGGCAGGTCAACTGACACTACGCGATCGCGACCACTACTAAGCGATCGCATAGAAAGAAACCAAAAGGCAGCATCAGCAGTTCAAAAATAGAGAAAATGGACCCGTAACCCATCGGAAACACACCCGAAACCCTCGGGACCCCGTCTAAGCACATAAACAAGTCATATAACCTAACACGGACTCGCTCGAGCTTTCAAAACACATAAAATAACACTAAAACGACGAATCAAACCAAAATCAATGAATATCCTCAAAACTTCTTTAAACATCAAATTTTTGCATTTAAGGTCCGAATCACGTCAAACGAAATCCGTTTCATACCAAACTTCACAGATAACACATATAAATCATATCGAACCTGTACCGGGCTCCAGAACCAAGATACGGGCCCGATACCACATGTTTCACATAACATTTATTTTCAAAAACCTTTATATTTTTCAGAAAACAATTTTCTTTAAAAATTCATTTCTCGGACTTGGGACCTCGGAATTCGATTCCGGGCATACGCCCAAGTCCTATATTTTCCTACGGACACTCCGGGACCGTCAATCACGAGTCCGGGTCCGTTTACTAAAAACATTGACAGAAGTCAACTTTATTCAAATTTCTAATAAAAAATTATCAGTTTTATCAGTTTTTCACATAAAGACTTCCTGGCTACACGCCTGGGTCGCGCACGCAAATCAAGATGATATAGAAGGAGGTTTTCATGACCTCGGAACATAGAATTAGCTAGAAATATACGGGATGACCTTTTGAGTCATCACATCCTCCCCCTCTTAAACAAATGTTCATCCTCGAACGTGCCAAGATTCATCTTGAACTCATCCAATCGCTTATGGTATACTTCCAACACATAGCCGCGGGTGATCCCACGTCACCCCAACCCATATAAGCCCGATGAAATAATCACAACCGCAATATAGCCTTCACATCACCACCGATAAGCCTCATATCCCTACTTCTCACCCTCTACTCATTTACAAAAGACCCGATTCTAAATTCATATCCGGCATTAGCCTCAATCAGCTGCATCGACTTCTGACTACACCCACAAGGCACGACCACACAACATAGCACATCACACATAGGCTCAAATAACACTTTTGATCACAATGGCTGCCCGAAATCAGCTCAACATTGGCAATTAGCCTCACATCTGAAAGAAATCTGTTCCAAACCCTATAATACTGATAATGATGCAATAAACACGAAGACTTCTTTAATAAACACCCGAATCACCAAGCCACAACTAACACCACCAGGCACCCATCCCGCAAGCTAAAACTAATGGAGCTCATAACGAGAATGACTGAAGATGAATATAGAAACATATAAGGGACTATCAAACAAGCCCATAGGCATCACTCTCTATCGATACTGACTTACCAAAAGCAATATAACAAGGAAAAAAATAAAGCATATGAACAAATCACAAGGATTCCATCCTGATAAAATTTCCACTGCGGTACTCTGCCCGGTCCAAACGTATCGAATCACAAATATCACGAGGACCTCGCCCTCAACTCTGAATCACATAGCGAAAATATATCATACCAATTGAAATTCCTCCACTAATTCATCTCAGTTGGTAAAATCATAACGCTAGCTGATCTCACATCTCGATGGAGTATCAAATCACAACTCGTAAACAAAATACTCAGGAAAATCACATAAAGCTTACCACTAAGAACAACAAGGGCTCACTTCCAGTTTTACCACTATCAAGAATGAAATAAACAACGATAGACACAGGCTACTACTCATAGAATCTCCCAATAGGAGCAAACACAAAATGGAGTGCAAAACATGGAACTCACTCATAAATGAAACAACAAGGGAACTCGTCCAACCAGCAGAACTACAATGAAATACACATCAAAGCATACCTGGGTGATGATATGTGGCACAACAGCCTCTATTTTACTATATGAAACACAACAATGGGTCAGGTCTCCCTCTCTTAGGAGCCCTCTACTCACCTGAATACCTTGCTACCACACACCTACCTGAATCCTGGAACAATCTCTCACCCTGTGGCTAACACCTCCACACTGAAAACAATCTCTCTGCCGATATGGCTGTGGAAAAACACACAATACGAATCCTCTGAGACCCATGATTACCTGAAATCCCATGCAAAGCTGGTAATGCAAACTGAACTGGTTGACCCACAAAACTTCTACCGTGTCATACCTTTCCCCCATAATACGGACCAGTAGATTCTCCGATCTACGAGGCCTCATTGCCTCCCTGAACTCTCTCCCTGATCTCGTATGCCCTCTCGCTCCCGGTCCCACGTGCTCTCTAACCGGCGAGCGATCCCTACTACCTGCTGAAACTAGGCATCCTACTCTAACTCTCGAGTCCTGCTGAATCGAATATCATGCTTGAATCTCCCAAATGACTCTACGGGCTCATCTCCTAACTGAAGCAACCAAGCAAAGTGCATGTCTGGCCAACTCATTGAATCTAACGACATGCTCCAATAGTGACACAGCGCCCTGACGCAACTACTCAAACTCCGCGCGCCGTACATCCCGAAGGAACTGAGGTGCAACCTCCCTCAAAGCATCTCCGAAAACTGAATCCATGCTAGTGAAGCTAACTCGGCCAGGTGACCCCAACTCATATGTCGTCACTACTGATCAACTCACTACTCTGGACCTGAGACGTGACAAAAGCAATCCCGCTCGCCTCCACAATACCCGAAGTACGAAGAATATAGTGACACTCCTCCAGGAAACCCCGGGCATTATCTGCTGCCAATCCATTGAAAGATATAAGGGTGGTACTTCCAGTACCCCTCAATTCCAAGGTATTCTTCCTCCGATGCTTCTACCCTGACCATGGCTGAATTGAAACCAGATGTCGTGCTGTCATGACAACGTGTACCTGACCAATGTGATCTCGCTGCTCTGGATTGTAGATTGTGGGAGTCTGAATTCCTCCCCTGATATGTGAAGCAACCGGTGCACTAGAATCAACCCTGCCTGAGCCAATGTACCACTTATACTCAAAACTGCGCTCAGGTCTCCTGAAGTCCGGGGTAGCAACAGGCATCCCCAGTACCTGTCCCCCAACTAGAACTATTGGAGACTCATCAACGGCTGCTCTAGTAGGCATCTTAACTGCGGCACGTGCTCCTCGTTGGCCTCTGTCTCTGACTCTTGTGACATTTGCTTCGGGGTAACACCATCAGGAACCGCTGCTCGTGTCCTCACCATCGGTGAGAGAATGGAACGATAATTTCAAACTTCAAGATCAATAAACTCGCACGATAGGAATGAAGGAAGTGAAATTGTCCTAATAGTTCCGTAGCCTCTTGAAGATAAGTACAGACGTCTCCGTACCGATCCTCAAGACTCTACTAAACCCGCTTATGACTCGTAACACCTATGAACTTAGAGCTCTGATACCAACTTGTCACGATCCAATTTCCCTCCGTTAGGTATCGTGATGACACTTAGTCTTAGGGACTAGGTAAGCCTAGCAGTTACTGAATAACAACAATAAATAGAGGAAAACTAACAGTCTTGATATAGAATCTCAACAGAATGTACAAACTTTCTTGAAACCGGTAGTACAAGTCATAAGCTCAACGAATGTTCTACAACTTCTAAGTACAATTGTTTGAAAATAAATACAACAGTGAATCAATAATAAATACGAAGACGGAGACTCAAGGTAACCTGCTGCTGCGTTCGCAGGCGTCGGAGTCACCTTCTTCGTATTTATTATTCATACACTGTTGTATTTATTGTTGTTATTCAGTAACAGCTGGGCTTACCTAGTCCCTAAGACTAGGTGTCATCACGATACCCAACGGAGGAAAATTGGGTTGTGAAATTACCGACTGCAATCCGTCGGAATTTGTATTTTTTAATTTATTATATTTTAATAATTCTGACCGATTTCGGTCAGAATGATATAATTTTTAAAAATATAAAAAATTAAAATATCGACCGATATCCGTCGCTAATATGAAAAAATAATTTAAAATTATTTTGCAAATTATCGATCGATTTTGGTCGGTATTTTTAGTTTTCCAACATCGCGTGTCAGATATATTGGTCAAAGTTTGGTTGAATTTACCGATCGATTTCGGTCGGAATTGGCGCTCGACTTCGGTCACTATACGTTAGCGACCACTCTTTTTTCGATGATTGAAGTCGGTCGTAAATCGATCGGTATTCCTTAGATTCCGACCGATTTCGATCGGTATTCCTGGGTGCTTTTTTGCAGTTTTCTAGTAGTGTCTTGGTTTCAAGTATTACTGTCACCATTAATGAATTTTCACGTTCTTTGCCAATAAAAAAAATGAATAAAATTTGCATGTAAGGGGACGTGTTGAAGAGATAATTAAGTAAATGAAAGTATTCTATTTTTAAAAGTTTAAGCTTTTAAATGAGATATCACACATTTTAATAGATTCTTTGGGTCCTTCTGAAATCCCTAACACTTAACAAATGGTTGTTAACGTTTTAGTCTTGATATAAAGTTGTTCTTGAATTGGTCTGTAGCCTGTTATCGGTGTATATAAAGTACACCAGTGAGAATCACAGTGAGTAACTTTGACCGAGTGAGCAATCTATTATCTTATCAAAAGCCTTCCTTTAGTGCAAGCCATCGTATATAACAGGAGGAAATATTTCTTTTATGGTCAATTACAATTCGAAATGGAGAAAAATAATCTTACAAAGATATCATGTACTAATATTTTATTAATCAAATGGAGGTATTTTCTGGGCGATTCCCAAGGGCTCGGGAGCAAGACAGACTAAAAACGCATTAAAATAGTCTGGCGAGACGCAAGTATCATGGGACTCATGTATATGAAGTCCTAACGTATGCATTCATTTAGGGCGGAACTTTTGGTATTGGAACCCAAATTGCTAAATAAGTCCATTTTTAATACTGAAGTACTCAAAGGGTGTGTTTAGTACGAAAGAAAATGGTTTCATGAAAAATGAATGATTTTATTAATTTTTTTTTATTTGATGGTGAGTGAAATTTTTTTTTCAAAACATATTTTTTAGTGTTTAATTAGAGAGTAAAATATATTTTTTTAAATTTTTTTTTTTATGGTACTCTCTTCACCCGCTTTCCCCAAAGTCCATATGTTTCCTTGCTCCTTCCCTCTCCCCCTCCAAATATCTAACGTTTTCAGGACTCTATTTTCTTCAAAAATTTAATTATTCTTCTAAATTTTCACATAAACTCAAAGGAACTAATGTGATGCTTTATTTTTTTTATGCAAAATAACGTTGAAACTTGTGCTCCATAGCTAAAAAATACTCCTCTTTTTATTGAAAAAGTTTACTCTTTCTATAATATGAAAATTTATTTTGTTGAAATAAAAAAATATTTCTTGAAGTGAAAATACTTTTTCTACATCATGAAAAGAAAATACTCATTTTATTGAAATGAAAGAAAATATTTTTTCTACATCATAAAAAGAAAGTAATTTTTTTATTAAAATAAAAAAATACTTTTTTATGTCATGAAAAAAAAATACTCATTTGTTGAAATGAAAAATAAAATATATCTATAACATAAAAAAGAAATTATTAATAATATTTTTATTTAGCGGGGGATGGGGGTGTAGGCGGGAGTTAGGTGGGGGTGGGCAGGGATAGCGTAGGGATAGCGTAGGGAGGGGTCATTAAGTGGAGGTGTGGGGGTGGGTTGGTCGGGTTGGTAGGGATGAGGAATACCGTGGAGAAGGTTGAAAAAGAATTTTGGAATTGTTTTCCATTTTCTTGATAGGAAAAATATTTTCTCCCAATTGGAGGGAAATGTGTTATCAAAATATTTAAGTCAAACAAACATGAAAAAATTGGAAACGTTTTCCGAAAAATATTTTCCTTCGTACCAAACACATCCAAAATGTCAACTCATCATAAAGTCTAAAAAAAGAAAGTCGAAGGCCTTTCTAATTGTTAAATCTAAAAAAATATTTTCCGTCGTACCAAGCACACCCCAAATGTCTAACTCATCGTAAAGTCTAAAAAAAAAGAAAATCGAAGGCCTTTCTAATTGTTAACTCTAATTTCATAGTCATTTAATTTCTTAGGCTCTTTGTTTTCAAAGTTTGAAGTTGTAAAGTAAAAGCTTTTCTCTCCAGCGCTAATTAGCTTTGTCCTACGCATCTCGTCTGTAGGTTCCTACTTCATGCTTCATTTTTTCAATTTTTTTTTTTTTTTTTTCTCTTTTTTTTGTATATATATATTTTTTTAGTACATTGGTTCCAAAAGAGGGGAAAACAAAGAAATATAAACAAGGCTTCAAAGGGCTAACTAGGGTTAAACAGTGTTTGGGTAGCGAGAATGATAGCCTTTCGTCATCCCAACCTGAGAATGCTAAGTATAAAATGCCCCAACAGAGTCATGTCAGACATAGTATCTCTTGACCGCATCCGCGTTGACAGATATGTCTGTCACCTTTCCTTCTATATCTGCCAAGTGTAGAGCTCCNACAATAATTTTTTTTTTATTATTTTTATTCTTTGAGAATCATTAGAAACTAATATCATTTAACCATACTGTAGATGTAGTGCATTCAAGTAAGTGAAGCTGCCTATTATCTATTACACGTATCGGGGCCGTTTCCTTAGAAATTCTTTTTTTCTGTTAGGTTAGCGCTTGTATAGAGAAAAAAAGTTTACTTATTCTCTATTACACTTATCGGGGCCGTTTCCTTAGAGAGTTTTTTTCAATTAGGTTAGCACTTCGCAGGTTCAATCTCTCTCAGTAGTTTAGAGAAAAAGAGTTTACCTCTCTCATCACCTCACTCGCGCTCCTTTTAGAACATTGTCATGCACCGATTTTTTTACATTTTACCAATTGATATGCTATGAGAAAGGCCATAAAACTAAATTAATATTTACAATAAGCCATAAAACAGATCTCCCGCAGTATTAGGTGCTTCTTTAAATCTTTACGCTTCATTTTCCCTTGGTTTAAAGTGATTAATTATCAATTATTTTCTACTGGAATGCAACCTTCCCACCGGCATTATGTCAATGATTTAAAAAATGTCTTCCAAGAACTAAAAGAGCAATTGCTATCAGTGTTCTTAGCCGAGTAGAACTGAAATAAAGGCATATATATATATATATATATATATATATATATATATATATATAT